>PVJL010007326.1:0-79775 GCA_004026885.1 Lyroderma lyra | reverse complement strand
ACCCAATTAAAAAGTGGGCAGAAGAACTAAACAGACACTTCTCCCATGAGGAAATACAAATGGCCAACAGACATATGAAAAAATGCTCATCCTCATTAGCTATCAGGGAAATGCAAATCAAAACCACAATGAGATACTACCTCACACCTGTGAGAATGGCTATTATCAACAAGACAAGGAATAACAAGTGCTGGAGAGGGTGTGGAGAAAAAGGAACTCTGGTACACTGCTGGTGGGAGTGCAAACTGGTACAACCACTGTGGAAGGCAGTGTGGAGGTTCCTCAGAAAATTGGGAATGGAGCTACCATTTGACCCAGCAATCCCCCTTGTGGGGATCTACCCAAAGAACTTGAAAACCTTTGTCCGCAAAGACTTATGTACCCCAATGTTCATTGCAGCGCTGTTCACAGTGGCCAAAACATGGAAACAACCAAAGGTCCCTGCGACAGAGGACTGGATAAAGAAGCTGTGGTACATATACACAATGGAATATTACTCAGCTGTAAGAAAAGATGAAATATTGCCATTTGCAACAAAATGGATGAACCTGGAGATCATCATGCTAAGTGAAATAAGCCAGACAGAAAAAACAAAGAACTGCATGATTTCACTCATGCGGAATATAAAACTGAAAGCAAAGAAAAAAAGAAATGAACAAATAACCCATGGACACAATCGATAGTTTAATGTTTATTTGGGGACGAGTGGGTTAGGGAGGGGAGAAAGGCGGGGGGTGGGAGAGGAGGGGGGGAAGCTAAATATAAGGTGATGGAAAGAGAAGTCACATTAGGTGGTGAACTTATTATACATCAAGTTGACAATGCACTGTAGAATTGTATGCCTGAAACCTATGTAATCCTTGGTAACAGATGTCACCCCAATAAGTCTAACAATAAAAATGAATTAAAAAAAAAAAAAAAGAATAAACTGGAGTAGATGAAGAAGAGAGACTATGAGTGAAAGCAGGTAGACAGGGTAAGAACCTCTTGCGATAATTCAATTAAGAGGTAATGAGAGTCTAAACCTAAAAAATGACAAAAAATGATAAAAAGGTCAATGAGTCAATCTGGATGATATTAATGACAGACAAAATGACCACAAATGGTTAGGATCATGACCTTGTAAGACATCAGACCTAAGTTCATATCTCAGTTTTACCTTTTGGTATCTCTATTACCGTAGGCAAGTAATTTTATTCTTGATTTCCACATTGTGGGTAATAAAACCTACCTCATGGCATTGTTGTGAAAAATAAAGGAGATGATGGTTTTAAAATGCTTACCCCAATGTCTAGTACATAGTTAAAACTTAGTATAATACAAATCTAGCTTCTAGTATAATTATTTTAAGAGAGCATAGCTTGTCAACTGTTTATTGATTTTCAGCAGTCATATCTCACTGTTGGTTCACATTGCAATCGTGGTCATTTAAACACCCTAGAACTTTCTGCATGAACTACTCCTCCAATTAAATCTCCCCCATCTTATTTTTATACCATTGAAGTTTTAGAAATCTAAATATAAGTTTTATTATAACTCCCACTGAACTCTGTATTTTTACTGTGAGCCAAGAATCTCAGTTTATTGAAATAATTTTTCATGTAAGTTCAATTATTTGCCATGTTTGTTATTCCTCCCTAACATTTGGAAACCTGATTTTGATACAATATTTTACAAAGTAAAATACTGACTTAAACCGATCCAAGAATAGAATATTTAACATTCCACTAGAGAAATCCTTTCCATGTAGAACAGAGGTAGCCAATCTTTTGGCTTCCCTGGACCACACTGGAAGAAGAATTGTCATGAGCCACACAAAATATACACTAACACTAACGAGAGCTGATGAGCTTTAAAAAAAAAAAGGTCCTGTATAATTTTCATAATGTTCTAAGAAATTTCATAAATTTGTGTTGGGCCTCATTCAAAATTTTCCTGGGCTGCATGCGGCCCACAGGCCACAGGTTGGACAAACTTGATGTAGCCATTGAGTGATTATTTGGAAGTCTGGACAAAATTGGACAAAGTCTATGAAACATAAAATCTAGATGGCATATCTTCAGCAACACAAGAGAGAACAACTCTTTTTATGTGAATGACAGAAAGCTTTGTTAAACTTGTTTGTTTGTTTGTTTGTTTTTTACTGATGAGGAAACTAAAGCTGGGAAAGGTCAAGCTTTAGTGGCAGAACAGGGATGCAAACCCAAGCCTGTGTAACTCCCAATCCTGGGCTCTTAACTGCTAACTAAATTGTTTCCCTAAGAAAGATGGTTGACTCTATGCTTGATGGAAAAAACCTGCCCTTGGACTATGTAATTCATCTCCAAATAATTGAATACGTGTTTCAACAAAAGTTGTTTATTTATAACAATGGTTTATATGCACTCTTGCATGTAATGTTTGCCTGTTTATGCATTTATTCATTCAGTGAACTTTCATGAGAGACCACTATATGCAAGACACTATGCTAGACAGGATGTAATTACAGAGATCAAATACAGATTATACCATCAAGGAGTCTATAAGAAGTAATATGAAAATATATATAAAGCAGAACAAAGAGATGTGTCATGAAAAGTAAAAGCAATAGTGTTGGAAGTTCAGAAGAAGGATTCTTTTATCCTAGTAGCTATTTATCTCAAGGATTCTCCTAGATTGATTACAGATACAAAAAATTCTTCCTCGGGCGAGAAAAGGGACAGGAATTATACATTCTGAGTCTGGATCTTCCTTGTATGTACATAGAGTACTTACATATGGCTAGGGTATTAGTTTTGAAATATTAATATAAGTGAACCGAATCCACAACATTCCCTAAATCCTGGAAAATTAGGACAATCCAAACCTGGGCTTAGTACACAGCAGCCTGAGTCACCACTTCCAAAAAATTTGTTCAGCTATATAAGACATAAATTATTGAAGTTAGAAATATTCTCTGAACACTATATTCCTAATAAGACAATCGTTACTACTGCTTAAGATTCAGCTCCACTATAAAATAGCTCTATATGCTAAAGAACTAGTTATAATCCTATAAGAACCCTATATTTATGTTTCAGAAAATTAATTCCCCTAAGAGCTCTGATCTGATCGGAACTGAATGAGATAGCCACTAAAGTCTCTCATAATTCTGAAATTGGTGCATTCTTGATTTTAAGCTCTAGAAATTGTGCTCAATGTATTTGAAAATAAACTTTGTTTCAAAAACACCAGGTGGATGTTAGGCAACCTAATTAATTTGATTGACCTTAAAGGCTTAAAGAATTATGGCACTAAATTAAGTATATTTTCCTATAGAGACTCCCCATCCCACCCCCAACAGTGTTTGTTCTCAAGTTTGGTAGAAAAACTGATGTTATTACAAATCTTGAAATCTTGATATACTAAAGTAAAATACATCACATTTCAGAAGGTTTACACGTAATTTAAGATTTTTGCATTGGAATAGAAAGTGAAATAACAGAAAAGAGGTGTACTAGCTGAGTAAAACTGCACAAAACCTGTAACTGCACAACCACTTCAATAAAATGTCTTAGATGCAGCTTGTGGCTAGGTTTTCCCTCAGGAGAAAAAATATATAACGCAGTTCATCCCTGGAGTTTCCTGTTTATTTCTTCAAGACACAGGCTGATGATGCAATAATGCTTTTCCTACTTTAAATCTTAAAAATATGCTCCCCTAAACCTTAGATGCTATGAAATCTGCTCTAATGATTTCTATGTTATCATCAAATTTCTCTGGGGCATGATGTGTTTACATTTAAGAGTTGTATACATTGTTTACACATATGGAGGAAAAAACTGAACATAAGAGAAAATATATTTGAGCAAATAAGTGAATAGAATCTACATTTTTTTCCATATTATTTTATATTCTTTCAAAAACCTGTATATTTCATGGGCTGGAAAGAATGGGAAGATATTTATATTTCTTCAAAATTTGTATTCTAGATTATATAATGTCCTAATTCAACTTAAAAATGGCTCCATATGCATATTACAAAAGCATCTGAGACAAACTAACTTTGGAATAAAAAATTTATACAAGAAAATGTAATTTTAACTTGAGCTGACTTTCACATTAAATGTAAAACTTTCAATTGAATACATTCAATTTTAATACAATTTTAATTTTTAATTTACTTATATTAGTAAAACTGTTCAGACTACCACCTTAAGGCTAATTTTATATTTTAATAAAACAAAAAACCTCCAATACAAAAATAAAAGTTCTTACATAAGATGGCTGATTTTTTATTTTAAATTACTGATTTAGAGTGCCCTCTATTGGAAGAAAAAAGGCAATAAAGGCTAAACTGAATGAATAGTTAAAATAACTCCAAAATTCAAGCCACTGCATTAATAGGTAAATACATTTATTAATAATATGTATTATCCTTACATTTTAATTTTTTTCTAAATTATTTTTTAATTTATTTGTCATATTACAATGAACAAGTTAGATATTTCACATCACTTAAAATTAATTTTTTAACTGAACCTAAATGCCCACCCTTTAGCCAGTAATGTGAATAATAAACTAACAAAAATGTTTGTTCACAATTAACATTCTATCATAACAGAAATAATTTAGGACTCTGATGGGACTACAATTGGAATTTTGCTTGATGAGAAATTTAAAACATTCCTTATTCAAGAGGTTTTTGAGAAGCTCTTATACTGGGAAGCAGAATTGGGCTGGATACTAGAAGATCTATGAAATTTAGTCTAGCTCTAAAATTCTATAATCTTGTGGTGTTATCAAGACCTCAGTTCATACTCAGCATCTCAGGCCTAAAGCACCTCAGTAAAGTCCTGGCAAATTGTTGGTCCTCTAAAGCAATTGTGCGAATATGGAGAATAAGCTTTTTCTGTGTGTGTGTGTGGTGTGTGTGTGTGTGTGTGTGTGTGTGTGTATGTGTGTGTCTCCTATAGAACATGGTTGTCTGCTTAGCTGATAACAGTTTAAACTATTGTCATGCCAAGATAAAATTGACATTTTAATTGCAACTTTCCAGAAGTCAGACAAAAGTGGCTTTTTAATCCTACCCTGGGACCCTCCAGAAGAAAGTTTCCTTTACAAAAAGGAGAGGGAGAAGAAACAAGAAATGCTAAAAGGAAGGGGAAAGGTGAGGTGGAGAGAGAACAGCGGATGATAGAGATTCGGAGAAAAGGGACTCAGTAAGCATCCTGTCAGCTGGTACCCTTGTTTTCATCTCTGACTGCCCAGAGCCTAGTATCGTCCAGGGCACATAGTAGGCAATTCATAATTCTGCTAAAAGACTAAAGGAAAATGGAAAAGGTAAAGGGAGTGGGCAGAACAAACTTGAGAGAGAGAAAGAAACAGAGAGAGCGAGAGAGAGATGAAGGAGTGAGATAAATGAAGAGAGAAAATCTGAGAAGCAGACCTCCTACAGACACCAAGACCACAGTCAGAGGCCCAGTAAGCTTTTTAAAAGAACAATGCTCATAGCTATGCCCAAACAATTCTGCTACAGCTAGTCTGAAAGGTAACTGAGAGTCCCAGTATTTTTTGAAGTCTCTCCAGTTAAGTCTAATGTATAACCATTGCTGAGAATGATTGTTTGAGTCTCTCCCTAGAACAGTCAATTACCACTTTCATCTTCCCCAAATGTCACCTTCATGATACGACTCCCCACTACTCAAGGGTTTATTCTCTTCAGCATCACTATTAAACTTCTGACTCGTTTCCCAACTCTAATTATCTGCCCCTAGCAAAACAGTTGTAAGGTAAGGAGTACGGCTCCAGCCCCAGACGGCCTGTGCTCAGGTCCTAGCTCTGGTACTTAACACCTAAACTTAGGAAATCATAAAAGTTCTCTGTGCCTCTTTTTTTGCTCATCTATAAAATGGGAGAAATAATATTACCTTATAGGGTTAATATAAATAAAGTGCTCCGCAAGTGTTAAGTATTACCACTATGCAAATGTTTCCCACTACTTCCCCACATTAATTCTCGTGGTAAATCACTCTCCTCAAATTAGATGCTACGGTTCACCTCTGTGCTTTGCAAATACTGTTTCTGCAGGCTGGAATCCTTTCCATTCATTCATTCTGATACAAGTACAGGCACAGCTCCTCTTCCTCCAGGGCCCAGGTTAGTCTCTCCCTACCTCTAAGAAGTCTTCAATGAATACCAATAAATCTTCACCAATCTCTCCCTTTTTAAAAAATTCCTTTGGCCACAGAGTAGTTTATTATGAGAAATGTACATGGGAATTACAGACACTGGGTCTGAGTCTGAATCCTAGGTCTGCAGCTAGTCCTTCCCAAATCTTTTAACTCCTTTTCTAGGATTATTACTACAGGATTAAGTGGCTTAAAGTATAGAAAGCATTAGAATAACAAATAGCAATCACTGAAAAATGTAGCTCTTATAATATATATTTGTTGTTTTACATGTTAGCATTGTGTGTACATTGTGACTAAAGACTCCTTGGAACAGGAACTTTGAACTGTCCCCCATTTTTGCTGTTATAAGTCCTATATTTCACAACATGGTAATGACCATCTATATTAGGTGACCTACTAGCAGTTGACTAAATTTTTGCATAATTTGAGAGCATAATTCAGAATAAAACTCTGGAAAAACATTTTTGATGAATGGAAACAAATATTCAACAGGGAATGAAGTGAAATAAAATATAGGCTGTAGAGAAGGGTCAAAATAATTTGATTACTTTGCAAACACTCATAACAAGTTTCTATCAGATTAATCTGAAAGGCCACTTCTAATGATGCCTTATCAGCCCCAAGTCCTTTAGATTTTTCTTATTTCCTAAAGTATAAATACCCAAATTCTCAGCTTGACATTCAAAAACATCCATGGCCTGACCTCAGCCTATTGTTTTAATCCATCTCCCATGTTCCCATTTTATAAACTCTATTTCAGATAAGTAGACCTACTTGCTCTTTCTCATATGTAACCTCTGCTTTTCTGCCTCATGTAACTTTTAATATTTAATATGACATTATTTTCAAGGAACATTAGTACAAAGGTTTGTCACCAAAAGAATGGTTCCTTGTGTAAAAGTTTGAACTTAAATTTTAAGAACTTTAATTCAATTTATGAGCATTAATTTCTCTCTTGCTACTACTATCACAATACAGTCTCTGGCTTACAAAACAAAAATATATTTAGCCACCATTTCCCCAGATTACATCACCCCCTGCAATGCTAAAAGCCCCTGCCATCACTACTTGAAAGCTATAAGCTTGAATAAGCACGGTCTTATTAATAAGAGAATACAGACCCCGGGACATACAGGGTACCTGCTAAGTAAAAGGAAAGAGAGCTTCCATTTAGACTTATTCTTTACCTTCCTCACTTGAATTTCTTTTGTAGTATATACCTCATGATTTATACCATATAGTCTTAGACTAGTAGTATATATAATTTATAAATAAATGCATTTGGGATATTTGCTCAAATTTGTTTACTATCATACATACAACAATAAAAATTGGCCTAGAAAATTAGGGCTTTCAGAAAATCTGTGGGTTTAGAAGTAGACTTAAAAACCTAAATACCATATATTGTTTATGAAGGATAAATATGTTCTAATTTCTAACCAACTTTCAAGGAAATGTTGAAATGTAACCAGGTTGTAATTTGGAGATAGCATATGCCTGTTTTTTATTTTAAAACAGGGAATTTTTTTCCCAACATTAAAGTTGCTACTGTAAGTATTTCAAACAAAACTTCATTTGGTAAAAACAACAAGTAGTTACATCAGTATTTATGTCATTAATTATAATTATTCATAAGGACCTTTCATTGGAGCCAATAATGAGATGTTTTACAAAAGACAGTGCAATAATCAAACAAACAAAAACAAAAACAGGCCTATGTGGTAAGACTAGCCATGGAATTAGACTAGAGTACTACCTTGGGAAACAGTACCACAGCCCACATTAATTAAATGAAGTAAACGCCTAACAGTCACTATACTTAACTATTTTTTAAAATTTTCATAAACAATATCACATACTTAACACAATGCACTCTATTATTGACTTCTGAAGAAAATACAATGTTTCTAAAGCAAATTAAGTTCTAAAAGTATCATGATAATATAGTTTCTTTAGTACCAGTGCATCCTATAAATCCTTCCTCTACAGGACACAAAATATTAGATACACAAATCTTAATTCTAAACTGATTCTCTACAGTTTTTCTTGCTATTGTGCTAATACAAAAACCCAAATGAGCATGAATCTCTAATTCATGATTTAGTTTCTGAGCTTGTAGGTTGCATGAAAATCCCTTAGGATTTGCCTAAGATTATAAAAATCTGGAGGTTGAACTTTCCACAACATGTCTTTCCTACTATGACATATGGAGTGACTATATACACATGGATCAGCTCTGTCTTTCTTCCTCCAGATGGGATTAGACTCAGTTCACAGACAAAATGGAAAAGAAAGACAAAAGGAAGGTTTTATACTTTCATTATAAACCAGTATCACTATGCCCAGTAAAACTAATGTGTGTGTGTGTGTGTGTGTGTGTATGTGTGTATAATCAAAGGAACTATGAATTCACATGTTATGAGAGTCTAATAGTGGCAAGATTATCATAAACTATATGTGACTTATCAAAGCATCCCTTCCCCTACACATGCAGTGAAAATAAAACACCATTAACATCAGGGAGAGAGCAACAGAGAGCTGACATCTGACATTGGCAGAATCTAAAGGTAGGCTAATGCACAAATCCCATGCCTCTGAGGTACACACTGAACTGGCAAAGACAGATGCATTGTCTTCTTCCCCCCCTTACTTACTACACTCTGGCTTCCATTTTTCCCAAGTTCTTCCTCTGAAATCTTGCTCAAATTATCTAAGTAGTGGTCTGATATTGTGTGGCACAAATCTTCAAAAGAATAATCCTTTTCTTGACAGAGTTTTATTTCATCCAAGAGTTTTGATAATTCTCCAGTCACGGTTTCACCTGTAAGAAGACAGTTATTTCTGTCAGTTTCAAAAAAGGCCACTGATAAACACTTACCGTTAAACAATAAAAATATGACTAGTATGATAACAGAACTCAAAATAAGGCAAACAAGATTAAGTAGTCAGAAAATATTCTGCTGAAAATGAGGTACAAAACTATTATTAGTACAAAAATATTAAAAGAAAGAGAAATTCTAATTTTGCCTATTATTCTTTTACAAAATGGAAATAAGCATTGAATGTTTGCATATACATAGTATGTAAAAGCATCTGGAATTATAATTCTTAAAGCTTCATTTACTATAGCATTTAATCTTCCATAATCTTTTACCAACATACAGAATTCATTCAAAAATTCATTTGTAAATTTAAAATGGTTCTGGGAGCCTACCTCCTAGGTTCAATAAAAAGAAAATACAGAATGCATTTAAACAAATAATCATTTAAGTAATTACTAAATTAGAATTACGATATGTGATACCAAGGCAAAACACAAGAGGAGGAGATAAATAATATGGATCCTCTATCAAAAGATAAATATTGTATAGGTTGCATGCAAATATTCATTTTTCTAATCATTCTAAGAAAGGTAATAATACCTATAATTTATTCTCAAAAAAATCAAGCAGTTACAATTCAGCTATGAATTTTTTATTATGCATTAAAAATGCATTTTAGAAAAAAAAAATCTACTCTGAAATATCCACTCCATGTAAACTTTATGACAGCAGAGATTGCTATCTACTTTGATCACTACTGCATCTCAGGGCCAAGAATTTTAGTAGCAGGGCTATAAATGTTGCTTAAATAAATGGATAAAATATAGAGTATAAGATATAACTTAATAGATTTAAAGTTTTCACAAGTCTTAGCAACTTTGTATATATAGGACAAATTTATACATAAAATTCTAGCATTATTTCAAGGGCTTTTTAATTAGCTACTCACTTTTGGTCTTTTGGGAAGGAGACTCAACAGGAGAAGAAATGTGTGTTTCTTGTGTTGTATCTTCCTGTACATGATCTTCAAGGACTGTTGGTCTTCCCACACCTTCTAAATACTCTGTGTATATAAGTTTTTTAAATTACAGAGTTTAATTTATTTATTTTAAACTATTTAACTAAACTTGTTGTTTTAATTCTGGTGTTCAGTTTTTCATTTATTTCCTCATATCCTAACTATACCCAACATTTTTTTTTAAATACTTCAAAAAACCAAATCAACCCTAAGAACTTCATGATAAGCTATGAATTTAAAGATTTTTAATTAAAATAAAAATACATATTGGAAGAGACTTATGAGCCCCTTTTCCAAAAACTAAACTTGTCACATTCTTTCCTTAAAAATAAATTCAGTCTACAGCCATACCACCCTGAACACACTCGATCTTGTCTGATCTTGGAAAAATAAATTCACCTGTTGAAGATACAACAAAATCCTTGGTTTCTTTAAATACTTTTTACCTGAAGATTTAAAACTCTTAAAGATGCTTTGAATAGACTTGATGCCTAAACAGGGATATCAAATTCAGATGAAAACAACAACCAGTCATGTAACAAATGAATGAAGTGGGATAAGCTTATGTTACAATGGCATTGTAATCTTGTAAGACAAGCATAATTGCATATTAAACTTTATTTCCACCAAGAAATAACATTCTTTCCCATTACTCTTGAAGCAACATCCCACACTCAGTTTCTCATTTTTCCAAATTTGATGAAGCCATGATAACATTAACAGCAGCTAAAACTTACAAAAATGTGACACAAGCACTATTACTATCTCAGTTTTAAAAACAATTAAAGGAGAAGGATTTTAACTTGGCCATATTCATACAGCTAATAAGTGGCAGAGGCAGAAAGACATGGGACAAGAAAACATCTCCCTTTCAAGCATAAGTAAAATAGGATCTGAATACAGAAATAAATGTCAACTAATATTCAGCATCAATGTCCCAGAAAAAACAAAAAGCATGCAGACCATGAATAACTGTAGGATTCCCTCGAGCTCTGTCCACACCCTCATATGGACTAGCTAAGAAATCTGTAAGCCCCCACATCATGATGAATGAATGTGTGCTGATTGGATCCTGACACAAATGCACGGACTGAAAGTTCTCTGGCTGCAAATAGCCGGTAAAGGATTGATAAAGATCCGTGCGAACATGGAAAGAATGTATGTGAACATGATGTGGGCGCCAGCTAAGAAATTATCTGATTAAACTTTACTTGCCCTACCCTTAATCCTCAGAACTTGAACATTAACTGAGACCACCTATTACTAGTTAATTACTAGTTAACTGTGCAGACATTCTTGTCTGCACAGGCCCCATACTTCCCTTTTCTCCTGAGCCAGCTAGCTTTAGGCACGCTGCCAACTTCCTGTTAAGCCTTCTAAATAAAAAGGCAGAGAAGAGAGCCTCAGGAGGTCACTTCCTTCAAGATGGCCTCTCCCTCTCCCTCATGACCAAACTTTTGTGACTTGAGTAGTTATTCCACGTGTTTCAGGTGAGTCCCAGCTGGCCTGGAGACTCACAAATAACCAAAGAGTTACTATCTAAAGTTAGGCAATGAAGAAAAAAGAAAGCCTGCTTTTTTTTTTGAGAAACTAAAACTCTGGAGTTTTAGCTGAAATCCTAGATTTGTAAATGTTGAAAACTAATTCCTTTTTTTTTTTTTTTTTTATGGAACCACAGTGTGGGCCAAAAATATGTGATCTAAACAAAACATATCTTCTATGTGCCAAAAGCATTCAGCTCACAGTGGCTAGTTTGTACTTTTCATCTAAAGGGTTAAATCAATAGATTCCCTCCCCATTGGGATCATTTACTTGTTCTTCTTTATTCAGAAGTAATCTTTTTTCTTAAAATGCAGTTAAGAGAGTTTGTGCTCTCGTGCCAACCACTTGTGTCTTCATACCATCCACACAGTTTCTACCTATGGGCAATTTTACTAGGCAAATACTACTAGGAAAAGAAAAGCAACCTATGGGCTTCTATTCTTAAAAATATTGACCTATGCAGTAATTATGTAAACTGAATTACTTGTCCAGAACAAATAGTAATTTTATCTACTATAAATCAGCTTTATTGCAATAACTTTTTTCATAGGATTTAAAATGTACCAGAGACATGATATCTAGAAATTTAAGGATATACACATAGCATGTTCGCATTCTCACATTTGTCAATAATTTTAAAAATTCGAAGAAGTCCCATATACCTTATTGCAAATTGGTATATCAACAGAATCTTGACCATTTCAAAGAACGCAGATAGTTACTCCTTCATAATAACATTTTTACCTAAGTTGAAGTAACACATTGTGTTTTTTAAGAAAAAGTATGTAATTATGTCATGTTCCCTTTTAGTGGATGACATTTATTTTGCTTCTTCTAAAAGACATTATGCACAAGCTTCAGTTTTTTTAAAGTTTAGTTAGAGGCAAAAGTCAATATGAAATACAAAGTGCCTAAAGGGGAAAGACCTATAAAAAATGTGTACTGTGTTTATTTTTTAGTTTTCATTCAATTTGATTTTAATTTGAATTAATATGAAGAGCCACTCTTATATCTTCTCTGATTTATCTCCATAAGCACTTAACTTGAAATTAACTTTGTTTTTGACAAGAAAATTGTAGGGGCCTGAACTTGGCTAAGAGGTTTTGGAAATTTAGAGAGAAGAGAGCATAATGACCTCCTGTAGTGCATCTATCCTTCTGAACCCTCTTTAGCCTTTGTGGACTCCTCTACTACATGGCTTTTACCTACTTGGTTTTAATTAATTTATCTCCCTGCAGGACAGAGCTGTTCTTCAGCTTCCCAACTGATATCCAGTGAAACCCATCCCGCCTCCCTCCTCAATTACACTTGCAGCTAATCTGCCACAATTACAGAAGATAATCACCACTGAACAGTATAGGAACTAACTGGAAAGGAGAGACTGAACATCTGGGTTTTTAAGGAAACATGCTACAGAATGGTGTAATCACCAAGCAAAAAGGGAAAGCATTTAAATCTAAATTTTTTATAAAAGTTTTAGATCAAATGGGGAAGTATATAATCCTGCAATGAAAAAGTAGTACCTAAATGGCTGTCAAAACTTCAGTAAACATGACTGCAACTAACTAAAAAGGTACTTAAATGACCTTTATCAAAGATGATGGTTGGCAAGACTGAATTATCTTGTACTACTGGACTAGGGAGGAAATAATCTGTGTTCTTTCAGCTAAGTATAATTTTGTTGTTGTTAACCCAGCTTTTAGATACCAGTTCTATCACTTAGAATAGATTATAGGAGTTTGAGCAAGTCACTTAGCTGCTAAGAACTTCATTTCCCTCATGTACTAAAAGGAGAATAATGATATTTGGACTTACCTACCTCAGAAAGTTATAGAAATCAGACTATAAATAATAGAAACTACCTGAAAACTCTTAAAGTATTATTCAGGTGTAAGAAAATAGTTAATCATCATCACTTTATAGCTTTACTACCTTCAAGTTCATAACTACATATTACTATATGGGTTTTTAAAAAAGACTTTTTAACATCAAATGAGTGAAAAACTATTTTGGCTTTTCTTAAAATACTGAGTAGCTGAAAAACAGAAATAAAACATTAAAAACTATTACTATATAGTTTGAAAATCTGCCAGAAAAAATGCAAGTAAAAACTAAAAAGTTCATTCAAAAGTAAACATTACCTCAAAACCTTAGAGAAAACTAAGACAATTTTTATTTATTCTTAGCTTGTAGGCAAACTCATCCATCATTCAATATTGTTTACCTTGTAAGAGTGTTGCAATTTGGAGAGATTTCTGAGATGGATGTTCTTTCAGAATGTCTAGGACAGTTCTACCTAAACTATCCTTTATGTTGGCATCAATTCCTGAAACAAAAAGGAAAAAAACCTCACTAGAGGGATACCACTAGAATGTCAGCAGAAGATATTAACTACTCTAACTTTAAACATATACAAACCAAGCACTGGATTTTTTGTTTTTTTAATTAAGCTACACTCAGAGGATTTTAGTGAGACAGAAAGTGGGAATCTACTGCTACCAAAGATTAGGAACATTCTTGACAATAATTAACTCTTAGGACATTGATACAATCATTAAGATTGCTTTTTAGGATTAGAGCTATTTTGGGTTGTAAAGTAAATGGTACACTATCAGGTTGCAAAGTACTATTGATTTAGAATGTGAATTCCTAAAGTATAATGGTCATATGAATTGTATATTCTGTACAATATCATATAAATATTTTAAATGATAATAATCTACTATGTAATATAAATAGTCTTAAAATAGTCTTAAAATAACCGAATATTCACAAAAGTTGAAAGAGCATGATTTTGAACATTGTCCAAATACAACATAGTTTTTATGCAAGATTACACTCAGTCATCAACACTCATAACCTACCTGGTGAGCAAACTTCTTGAGGTATGTAACTAAAACACCTTTAGAATAATTTTAATTCTGAAAATATATTGTACTAAAGAACTTATTGTAATGTGGCAAATAACTTTAATCACCCCCAAAAGTTTATAAACTTTCCAAACAACTAACCACAAACAAAGTTAGTTTTCACAATCTGGTCTCAAATATTAGTTCACCATAATGAGATTATATACTATTTTTTTTTTTAATTTGTGTAGGGACATGTGACCAGCACATACTTAATCGATTGCCTCAAAACATGTATTATATCATTGAGTTACATATCAAAGTTAAGTATACATAAAATTTTAACTTTGTATAAACACAATCAAAATGTAATAGTCTAACAATGTTTTATATTTTATTTTTTTACAGAGAAAAATAAACACACAAAATATAGTCCATAACACAAAATACCGACACCAATTGTTTCCAAGTATGAATTTGTACCCATGCTTTTTGATCCTAAAAAACAACCCAACCTCCGTTCCAATGTTATTACATTTCAATCAGAATATATTCGTACATAAAGACAAATAAGCCTAGACTGTTGTTCCTTCGAAGCATTTCCTCTAAAGGGTTCCCTTCACATCACTACAGCTTATAAACAATACTCAGTTGATGAAATCACTAGAAGAGAATGTGTCTTAAGGATAGAGAACTCTTAATTTCCATTTACCACAGTTCACAATATAAAGAGCTAGGGAAATACTGTGTTCTTTAATAAATAAAGCAATTGTTGTAACTTCTTTCCTCTTGTAGAAGCCAGAGATCTACTCTCCATTTTCGAAGTTTCTCTAGTATATGTTCAGTTATACAGTTAATCTAGTATATGATTTAAATGTATAAAATTGAGATTTCCAAGAGCTTTTTACTAAAACATCTAGTGAGTAAAAAAGGTACACATTTATATCAATATTACCTAAATACTGAGGCTCAATTCTATATGATATGAATACATATCGGTAATTTGAAGATAAAAAGTAAAGGTGATTATGTAAAAGAACTATGTCATTTTCCTTTACTCCTGAAATAGAAATAGTATTTGGCAAGACAAGCTCCATGGAGAATCATGATAGTTACCTGTTTCTAAAAGAACTCTCACAACATCCACCTTTCCAAACAAAGCTGCTTCGTGAAGTGCACTCCCCTTTTCTGTCTGGAAAAAAAAGAAAAGAAAAAGAAATACAGCTGCATTAGGAATACTAACAGTTTAAAAAATTCTGTCATTTATGTATTCATACATATTCTCTGTAATGTCAGCACTCCTTAAGAAAAAGGCAGTGAGAATAAAAAAGACATTCCAGTCTCATCCATTATCCCAGACAATATTCAGTCAAGAGCCACTTACCTGCCTTATGGGCCACTTAATTGCCTTACAACTGACCCACACACATGGGAGAAGCCAGTCAAGACAAAAGGACCATCCAGCTATGCTCAGAGTAAATCACCTCCCGCAGAATTATGAGCTGAATAAACAGTTTTTGTGTTAAGCTATTAAGTTTGGGGATAGTTTGTTATGCTGCAATAGGTTACTAATACTCAGGGGAGAAGGTCACAATGTCACAGGACACAAAAGGGTTGCTGGAAGATAGGAATGCTGCCACCCATTTGGGAGCCAACAGTCATAAAAGGAGAAAATGGTGAAGAACAAAAGTTGTGGCTAACTTGAGACAGATAATAAAAGAAAGTTGCTCTTTCCTTGTGGAGAAACAAAACCTATCATGAATATTATCCATTCTTCAAAGCTCAAATCATACCTCTCCATTCTTTTCTGATTTACCTGAGGCACAGTGATCTTCCTTTCATTAGTCATGCATCTATAGCACATTACTGTAGGAAGAGGCCTGGATTTTAATCAGTAAGTCTAAATTCACATTCTCAGGTCATCAAGCCTTTGGCAGGTTTCTTAAGTCTTTGAATCTGATTCCTTATCTTAATTGGAACTTAATAGCTCTCAATCCCACAGGACAGTTGTGAAAATTAGATTCTAAATGTGTCAACATATTAAACACCAAGTCCATACTCAAAATGTTCAAGTAAATTTTGTTTCATTTTATTCTTTCATTCATTCATTCATTCATTCGACTCTGACTGGATTCCCAGCATATGTCAGGCTGTGAGCTAGGTCCTGGGAGAAAGGACACAATTACTAATGATATCATGCACAACTGCCATCTTGTAATTATTTTCCATTGTGTATAACCTTCAAATTAGAATGAGGTTAGAGAGTATGCCTTTAGACTTATTCATATTTCCAAACCATATGGGACAGAATGCCTTGAATTTTGTAGTTACAAAAATACTCATGGATGGGAGTTCCCTGGTGGTATAGTGGCTTAAGGCTTCGGCGCTGGCGCTGTCAGCGCTGCGGCCTGGGTTCGATTCCCGGACAGGGAGCTACCCACATACCAAAAAGCAAAAAAAAATAAATAAATAAAGTATACCACTCAGGAAGTTCCCTGGTGGTGTAGTGGCCAAGGCTTTGGCGCTGTCAACGCTGTAGCCTGGGTTCGATTCCCGGCCAGGGAGCTACCCACATGCCAAAAAGCAAAAATACTCATGGACAATTTGACTAATTAAAGAAAGGTAAGATTCCTACATATAACTTTTTTTTTCCTACATATAACTTTTAACATCTGTATCTCAAAGGAAAGCAAAGCCTTTGAAGCATAGGTGAAAAGAAGACTCACTTGACAGCTCACATCCATTCCCGCTTCCAACAGCACCTGAACAACCGCTTTGTGACCATTGCGTGCGGCAAGGTGCAGCGGAGTGTGCTTTCTGGTGTTGCAGCTCATTAAGTTGGGGTGTGCACTGATGATCATTTTGACCACTCTGAGCCGTCCGTAGAGCGCTGCCAGGTCCAAAGGTGTTTCCAGCTTGCTGTTCCTGATAGTAGGATCAGTGAGCTCTTCCAGGAGAACAGCAACCACTTCTGAGTGCCCATACTGAGCTGCACAGTGTAGGGCAGTTTCATTTTCATTGTTCTGTTTAGACAAACGAAAAATGCAAGTGTTTAGCAATTCAATTAGTTATCAAAATTTAAACACAATAATTTAAAACCTGAGATGCTTTGAAAATATAAGTTTATCTATTTTGATATGTATGCCTAATAGATTTTATATTTGATAAAAGCATGTATCATCCATTGCATCAAAAATATCACATTTGATTTTTATCACTTCAATGGTAAAAATCTAACTCTTCCCTACATTATTTATTCCACTTTCCAAGTGTAATAAATGATTTAGCCATGTTAGTCAGGGGCCCTGCTGGGCCCAGATGGTCAGTGTTACCTACACTGTGCATTGTGCCTCATTTTTTAAAATTTGAAAATGAGAGAGATTAATAACAATTGTAACACACTTTTATCAGATTGGCTTTCCAAAACAGGTGAGTTAGTAAATACTTCATAATAGAAGATTTATAGAAAGGTTTTCCAAATTAAGCTTCATTTTATTACCCATATAAATAAAAGAATGAAAATGTGCTGGCACACTAAGATTAAACAGTATCTACTTGAAATAATATTATTATAAATTGGAAAACAGACCCTGACCCATTCCTAGACAAATTATATGGAGTACCACTATACTATAATACATATGCAGCTTATAAGTATTTTCATTGAAAATCCCGGAGATTTCCCTAAATATTTAGCAGCCCCTGCCCTCCCCCCTCAAAAAAATTATAATGGATGAAACTGAACCCAGTTGCACAGCAGATGATCATGCCAGAGCATCTGGGCAGGTGGCAGGTATGTGGGGTTTGACTGTATCAGGAGGCAGAAGGATCAGTTAGAAAAAATGTAAATAAAAAAATTTAGTAACGAAATGATCCTGAAGGAAGCTTCCAGGGAGAAAGGGGGTTGCCATTGTCAGAGTCATCATCATAGCTAACACCATGTACCAGGCACAATTGCATTTCATATACATCTACCACATATAATGTGCTCCCGTGTGCAATGCACACCCATGTTTCTGGCCCAAACTTTCAGGGGAAAAAAATCTTTCATTTTAATTTTTTAATTCAAATTTTTATTGTTTTATATTTAGGTAGTTGTCTTTGTATTATAAATATTTTAACATTTGTTTTTTAACGTATTATCGTACAGGAAATTTTATGTAACAAATAATTACAAAACAGATGCAAGGTACAAGAAATTTTATGTATTTAATTTTTAAATAAAAATTTATCATATTCCAGGGTTATTATTTTGCATACGGATATACTGATTTCTAGACTTACACTTCTAACTCACGAGCTTAAATAAAAGAATTAAAAACATTTACATAGATACAGAATTAGTACTACCCATGTATAAGGCGCATCCTTATTTTTTCCTCACAAATTTTGGGGGAAAAGTGTGTATTATACAAGGCAAATTACAGTAGTCATTAAATCCTCACTATGAGTTAGATACTACCATCATTATTCCCATTTTATAAATGAGGAAACTGAAACACTTAGTAGTTGAATAACTGACCTTCAATTACACAGCCACTTAGTATTGGGGCCAGGATTTGAACCTAGGTACCCTAGACCCAAAATCAGTCCTCTTAATACTGTCTTCCATAATAACAACTATTACTAGTACTACCATTTGCTGATTGTCTAAAATTTTACATATATTATCTCATTTAACTCTAAAAGATCCTACAAAATCGGTATTACCATCTTTATTTCATGGATGAGGTAACTAAAATACAAAAAGGCTAAATTACATGCGTAAGCAGAACCAGGATCTTTTAGGATTTGAACAAGTACAGGAAAATGCTTTGTAAATTTTAAATATTAAAATGTACTTTTATTTTTTAGTTAAAAAGAAAAGCTGCATTAGAAACCAAAGATAAAAAATCAGAATGAAGTCCTGACAATTATGCATACTTTTAACATCAAAACATGGTGTATTACCTCCTGGTTAAGAGCTTAGGCTTTGGATTGGAAAAACCTGGGTGCATTTCTTAGTAGCTGTGATATCATGGGCAAGTTAAATTAATCTCTCTAACGTGGCTCCCCCACATGTAAAGTAGGAACAATGCATACCTCATCAGGCTGCGGCAGAGCTTAGTAAAACAATGTAGAAATGGAGATGAAGTACTTTGCACAACTCCTGGCATACAGAAAACCCTGGGTAAGTGACAGGATTTGTGATGATAATACCAAGGTGCTATTGTGAAGGGCTCTGGAATTACAGAGACTTGAGTCCCAGCCTCAGTTTAGTATCTCAGTAATGTGTGCCCTTAGACAAGTTATTTAGCTTTATTGAGCCGACCTCTCATCTATGAAATGGAAGTGACATCACTTCAGAGGATTGTGAGAATTCATTAAATAACATATTGCAGGTGAAAGTACTTACTTAGGATGATACTTGGCTATGTTACTTCTCAATAAATGTTAATTATCATTTTCATTCCTTCCTTTAACTACTTAAATACATGAAAGGTCATAATTAACTAGTACATGTCTATCCCATTCAGAGGCCGGGGAGAAAGGAAATAAAGCTAAAATTAAAAGTTACTTATGAAAATAAAATTCCCCATCAGGAACTTTAAGGAGAAAATGACACTGAATGAGAGCACTAGGTAACACAGTATATACATAATAACAAACAAAAATTACTGAATGCATGATTTTAAGAATCTCAAGATTTTTCACCTTGTTTCCAATAGGACCCACAATACAGAGCAATAGAAAGTGAGAAAAGAATTTTGATTTCCAGTCTCCATATAACGAACTCTTTTATAGTTTAACTGATCTGCTCAACATCATAGAAAATAAGGGTTTCTCTTTAAAACATATCTTTACAGTTATATGCCATTTAAATTCTTCAACTTTCAAATATAAATGAATTCTAGGTTGTTTTTTCTTATTTTTATGTCATTTAAAAACAACTTTGTAAGAACTAATGTCCTCTTGTCAAACCTTGGATTGTTTTTCTATCTTATTCAGGTTTGCTTTGGGGCACATAGACAGTTTTAAGAATAACCACCAGATGGCTCACACCACAAATGATCTTTCAACTTTGGGTTTTCTGAAAAATAGCATTCTCATAAATTTCCTATTTTAGCATGATCTGCTGATAAAGATAGCGAGACTGTCATTTTTTAAAGATTGAATCTGTAAGTATATTCCCATAAAAATATTATGTATTTGGTAACCTACGTATTTGATAAGACACTTTCTCAATTAACAAAACGTTTTTCTTGATTTGTTCTTTCCACAACTGCATTTTGTTGGGGGAAAAAACGGTTTTCTTCTTTCTGCAGTTTATAGATAGTGCTAGTGTTATTTTTTATTCTTTGGTCTGAATTTCAACCAAAGACCTGCAAAGTCTGTATCTATTTGAACAATATGCTAATTACACTTTATTAGATGTGCTTGCCCTAGAGTAACCTATTTGCATTGATGCTGGACAACTGCCAACCTGCACCTTAACGCCACGGTTGTAATCCCTTTGTTGGACGCGTGCTAGCTTTCAAAGACAGTTTTACAAAATGAGAACAGTAGGGGGCATGCAGAGCTCAAGATGCTGGTTATCACGCTGCATTAAGTGACCTTATTTTACTTTCTGGAATCTGTGGTCTTATTTATTTAGAATGCTGACAGTGGCATTCCTTTTTAAATATATCTGTTATGTGTAATATGGATATTAAATACTTATAAATATTTTTACTGTATCTGTCAATATCATACTGCAGCTATGTTTTACTCAATTTACTCTGAGTGTGTGTGCATGTGTATGTCTGTGTGTGTGCACATACAAGACATTTTAACTTAATATATTCCTAGCAACAGTCCACACTCTATTTTTGCATTTCAATTCACAAAACTGTATTTACTGTGAAGGTGCTATGTAAATGGCAAAGCTTTATACAAATGATAGCTATCACCATTCTTTTAGCATTTAAATTTTATTAAGGAACCTCATTTGCATTACAAATGTGAATTACATTCTATCTTTAAATACTCAACGACTATAAAATGCTTATAGAAGGCAGGAAAAATATTATAACTACTTACCTTATATGGGATTTTCTTGTTAGGAAGTATCTTTACAAATGCCCAACTTAGTGCCTATGCACTTATATACAAAGCCAAAGAATTTTTCAAATTTTCCTTTGGGAAATTCAACAGTGGGAAAGTGTAAGGCAGGGTAAAGACAAAGTAATTAATTTTTCAATGGGGCTTGGCCTTTGCAAAACTCTAGAAAAATTATAGCGTGAGCAAACATTTGACAAGTGCACCTGTTCATTGACTCGGGAATGTGATGGTCCATGATGAATAAGAATCTTCACAATTTCCACATCTCCTTTCCAGGCAGCCAGGTGAATAGGAAAATAACCTTTGTTGTCTGCTACATTTGTTGATGCCTCATACTGAAGTAGTTTGAGAACTATGTCTCTAAAAAGAAAGAAAGAAGAAGAAAAAACACAACAGAAAATAAAAAATGCTGAACAACACAGATTTTATTAAGCAGATCATTATAAAAGTATACTAGATGCTGGCTGGCAATTTAGAGCAATCATTCAAAGCACTGAGACGTTAAATTGAGTTTAGAAGTCTGCTTATTCAACATTTAGCTATTTTACCTAACTGGAAAACCACCACCACCACACATACAGACACACAAACACAGCACTGACTAACCAATAAAAGTACTTAATAGAATTCATTTGGGTAAAATTTATCTAATTTCTTTAACTGAATGAATTAAAAAATAATTTAAAAGTGTACCTCTTCCAATTTTTAAAAAAAGGCCAAATATCTCATACCTGAGATTTAGCCTAAAGGAAAAGCTGAGTTACAAGCAAACTCTTTGTTTATATTTTTTAAAAAGTTATACTACTCAGAGACATTTAAGGAGTTTATACATCAATCCTATGAGAACTGGAATAAGGAATTGAAGACACATTTAAAAGAGAAAGCAGATAAAACACTAGGAAAGGTACCATTAAAGCTAGCTAGAGTACACGTCCAAGGTTTAAAAAAAAAAAGCTTAATAACTTTGCAGTCATGGCAAACAACATACTTTGAATGTGTAATGTTCATACTCCTGCACTCCTTCACCTTTCTCCTTCCAAGCCTAAGAAATGATTTTAAGGGGGAAATTCATGTATGAGACAAGTTCAATCACTAATGCAATTTCAGTACATACTCAATATATTCTACTTATAGGATTTTTTTTTTTGAAAATCAATTGAATAGTATTATTTTTTTATTGTTAAATTTATTGGTGTGACATTGATTAGTAAAAATTACATAGGTTCCAGGTGTACAGTTCTACCATACACTGTCTATGTTTTGGATTATGTTTATTACTCAGAGTCAGTTCTCTTTCCATCCCTATGTATTTGTATCCCTGTACCTTCTCCCCCACCATCCTCCCGCCTTACCCTCATGTAACTACTAAATTATTGACTCTGTCCACGAGTTTTGTTTCTTTGTTGCTTTCAATTTTATGTTCCACATATAAGATTTTCTACTAAATCTCCACCAAGTTTTCAAAGTAAGAATTTTGAACTGCAATACTCAACCCTCAGGAGAAATTAATTAATAATCATTAGTATACATTATATTGAAATTTTTAACAATCAAAGACAGCCTTGCTAAACAAGAACCATATTTTTATGTGGATGCATTTAAAAAGCAAATTCCATTAATTCACTAAATGAACTCCAAGACAAACAGATATACAAATACATAGGGGTTCCCTAGCGGTGTAGTGGCTAGGCTTCGGCGCTCTCAACGCCACAGCCTGGGTTCTATTCCCAGCCAGGGAACTACACCCCCCAAAAAAACCAAACAAACAAACAAAAAAACAGATATACAAATACATATGAGGTCAATTAATTTCATGAAGTCATCCTAGAAAAAGTGCTATATACCTCATTGCTGAACTCTGGTCACCTTCGAAGTACTCCTCTTGGGAAGATATGCACTGACACCAGCGCCTAGTCCACTCAAAAGCAATTTTGGAACTCTTTTTCTGGAATGGCCATCAGAGCTGTCGTCGTCCCCAAAATCTGACAAATTAAGTTCGCAAACTTGTCACCGTACACTTACTATGGCAGCAATGGAGAAACAACTTGGTAACAACTTGCCAAAGTTATGACACCTTACCAAGTCATCTGTACACTGCTGCCAACATAAGCACATGGTGGCAAATTCGTGAACTTGTCAGATTTGGGGTACGACAGCTCTGATGGCCATTCCTGAAAAAGAGTTCCAAAATTGCTCTGAATGGTGGACTAGAAGCTGGCATTGGTGTATAGCTTCCCAAGAGGAGTACTGGGAATGACCATAGTGATAGTCAGCAATGAGGTATGTAGCACTTTTTCTAGGACAAGTTCATGAAATTAATTGTCTGACTTCATCTATACATATACTGGGGTGCCAAAAAATGTATACACATTTTAAGAGATGTTACCTATGTATTACTTTTCGAAGTTGAATTAAAGTACAGTAACAATGTATAGTATGACATTCACTCAAAAGGTGGTGTTAATCAAGCATTATCACATGACAGGCAAGACAGTCAAAGAAAATGGCAGAAGTGCGGTTGTCATTCGAGGAGAACAAGACCATTTTGAAGTGGTATTTGAAATTCAAGAACTCTGAGTTTCCCCTACATTCTCCTGACTTGACACCCATTGACTTCTACCTAGAGGCCTTAAAGGATGTGATGTACCATGTAAAACCAGCTACCGTGGCAGTACTTTGGGAAGAAATTGAAACAGCACACTCAGCAACAAGTGGACACTTTGGTCAACATTGCTCAAGCAGTAGTTCACCATAATCAGAAGTACTTGGACACTGATGGTAATCACTATGAGCACCTCTTGTAATTGCAGAAGTCAAACATGACTTGTATTCATATTTTGTTATTGGTATATATTGAGTATTACAATTTTAATACAGTATTTTCCTTTCTTAAAATGTGTATGCATTTTTGACACCCTCTGTATATAAAATTTTAATATATTCTGAAGTTGTTTTAAACATGGTACAAAACAAAATTACAGTAAATAATAAAATACATTGCCCAAAATGTGGCCTAAACTTGCAAAAGGGAGCAGAATGTACCATTGCAAACTATGCATATTTGGCAGAAGTATTATTTTAGGCTGATTACTTTTAAGATGGAGGGGAGAGCCCTGAAAACTATAAGTTACCCTTTTGTAAGACACATTTACATTTAAAAGGAAAATATCTATTTGTAAGTGCATCTCCCTCTGTGTATCAGGAGAAGAAAAATGACTCTTAATCTCTAGAAATTCTTACCAATGGAGAAAGCAGAAACTTAAATCTGCATAAAGAGCCCATACCCTCATTTACTGTGCTTTTTCTGATTGCTTCCCATAATTGGCTTTTCCTTCCTCCACTCCCCTACTCCAACCCATTTTTGGGTTTTGTTTCGGTTTTTTCTGTCTTTACCTGAAAATGGTATTTAAGTTGGTAGCTTGAGCCCTTTTGAAGAGTTACACAGTTTTCCTGGGTCTCTTCCATGTATACCAAAGTACACATGTTATTAAGCTTATGCATTTTTCTTCCTGTTAATCTGTCTTTTTATTACAGGGTGGTGAGAGGGAGAGTCTTAGCCAAGAACCTAGAAGAATAGAGGAAAAACTATTTTTCCTTCTCCACAATTGGAACATTGGACTTAATTGATAAATGTATAAAACCATGATGAAATAATCAAGAATATGTTATAGAAACATTTATAAAGTTCCAAAGAGACTTAACTTTTTTTATTGATAAGATTTCAGAGACAATAAAAAAATCTTATTTTAACATTCTTTTTAAAAAACCAGTATTATTTTATTAGATCTGAATTTAGAAAATTTGAATTTGAATCCCAGCTATACAAACTTTCTAATGATGTGACCCTAAAGAAATTATTTAGTCTCCTTTTTCTTTTTCTTTAGGTGATATTGTAATAATAATAATGCCTACTGGTCAAGACCGGTAAGATTTTTAAATGAGATCATAGAAGAGAAGCCACTTAACAAATAGTGAAGCACTAAACAAATATTAGTTCTTGCCCTCAAGTAAATCTAAAACACTTTAAAAGTGAAAAATCCTTCCACAGCAGAGATATGAAAATATGCTCATCCTCATTAGCTGTTAGGGAAATGCAAATCAAAACCACGATGAGATACCACCTCACACCCGTGAGAATGGCTGTTATCAACAAGACAAGGAATAACAAGTGCTGGAGAGGATGTGGAGAAAAAGGAACTCTGGTACACTGCTGGTGGGAGTGCAAACTGGTACAACCACTGTGGAAGGCAGTGTGGGGGTTCCTCAGAAAATTGGGAATGGAGTTACCATTTGACCCAGCAATCCCCCTTCTGGGGATCTACCCAAAAAACTTGAAAACCTTTGTCCACAAAGACTTATGCACCCCAATGTTCATTGCAGCGCTGTTCAAAGTGGCCAAAACATGGAAACAACCAAAGTGCCCTGTGACAGATGACTAGGTAAAGAAGCTGTGGTACATACACACAATGGAATATTACTCAGCTGTAAGAAAAGATGAAATATTGCCATTTGCAACAAAATGGATGGAACTGGAGATCATCATGCTTAGTGAAATAAGCCAGACAGAAAACGCAAAGAACTGTATGACTTCACTCATATGCGGAATATAAAACTGAACGCAACAAAGAAAAAAACAAACAAACAACCCATGGACACAATCAATAGTTTAGTGGTTACCTGGGGGCCAGCGAGGAAGGTATGGGAGAGGAGGAAGAGTGGGGAGCCACATACATGGTGATGGAAAAACTGACTCTGCGTCGTGAACACATAACGCAACAAGGTGATGATGCACTGCAGAATTGTACACCTGGGACCTGTGTAATTCTTGGTAACCAGTGTCATTCCAGTAAGTTTCACAATAAAAAAAAAGTGCTTCCAGCAGATCACCTTTGCAAAAAAGAATCTGAAAATCAGAAGGATACTTGAAGGTTGTCCAGTTCATATGCTTCTCCTCACCTCTGCCACGTAAGAATTATTATACAGGGTCTTCTATTTTAAGATAAATAACTACAATAAGTTAAAAAGAATTTAATACCAATAAATAGTAAAAGCAGCTGAAAATTAGAAGATCTGATCTGAAGTCCCAACTCTTATCATTTACTAACTTGGTTACCTTGGTCAAATCAAATAACTCTGTCTGTTCATCAGATATTGTTAAAATAGAACTTAAAATTTTCTATCTTGCTGCCAGTCTCAAAGTGTGGTATGAATCAAATGAAAAACTGGTATGACTAGAAAAATTGTACACAATCAATTACTATTCTCAAGGCAGGCTACTGCTAATGTAGAGTAATCCAAGTGATTTTTTCAGCATTTAAATAAAAGGTAAACTAATATTAAAGGAAGCATTCTTAAATACTTGAATCTGAAAAGTAGATTTTATCCTGTGACAAAATAGCTTTTTCTAAATGCATATATTAGAGAAAGAGAATTATGCGAAGGGTTTTAATTTTATTTCTCAATGCCTAAGCAAATAAAGTATTCTGAAACTTCTAAAAGCATTCCTTTCAAAAGATAAAGAGGAAAATTTCATGAGATCATCAATCCTATTTTTCTTTATTCTCACTCAAATCATTCATAATTTCATTCATTCTTTGACTCATTTTTGTTGCCATTTTCTAATAATGTATTGAGATATGCATTCATTTTTTATTTATCAGGAATATTTACAATGCAGTGAAAAAACTGCATCATTTTGTACACTTGAAACTAATAATTAAAAATTAAAAAATAAAATAAAATAAAAAACTGAATAACTTATTGATCATTTATATTGTATAGTGTTATCACTGAAGGGGATCAGATTTTGCTATTCCAAAATATGTCTCTTTTCTATAAGAATCATTTTGAGCTAAGGGCAATCAAAATCCAGCAAATTTAGGAAAAGCTCTTTACCTCTCCTTCAACTGCCTAAAGTTACATTGGAAAGGGGTCTGTCTGCACCAGAAAAACAGCTATTATCAAAAATATCTTTTTACCTATAAGAAAGTTTAACTGCATAACAGAGCAATCTTTGCTTTCTAAATACCTCTCAACTTCTGGTGAATGACCTTCCTCCCTTTGTTTGCTCAAAAGTTATTCCTTATTTATCTCAAAGTGTTAGATAAGCCTCAATTACCTGACTGCCTTTTCTCATATTTTTATGGGACTCTTGTTATATGTAATTAAATTTATTTTTCTTCCTGTTAATCTATCTTATATGCATTTGACTATTAAAGCAGCCAAATATCCTAGAAGGGAAGAAGAAAAACACTTTCTACCCTATCTAATATCTAAATCAGAAATGAATAATATGTATGCTTATGAAATGGCCCTGGTGGACACTAAGATCCTAATTAAATACTATCATTTTTATTTAAATTTTTAAAAAATTCATTTGCTGGGAGATCCCTGATGGTATAGCGGCTTAAGGCTTCGGCACTGGTGCTGTCAGCACTGCGGCCTGGGTTCGATTCCCGGCCAGGGAGCTACCCACATACCAAAAAGCAAAAAAAAAAAAAAAAAAATTCATTTGCTTTATTAAATTTTTAATTTAAATTTATTTTTAAACTTTTCTTCAAGTTGAGGGTTCATCTTATTCAGAAATATCAACGAATGGACTGGCTCAGCTCAGATTTCTAATGTGAATACATACTTGTGAAATATGAAGTTACATGAGGGTTGTCCAGAAAGTATCCAGCCATGTAATATGAAAAGTAGAGGCATTTATGGCTGGATTTTTTCCAGACAGCCCTTGTACCTCTAATCAGATAAGTGCCTGTTAGTCTCACTGAATCATAAATAAAATACTAATCAACAAATTGTCATTAATCTTTCTTCCGAGGTATCCATGTATATCACAAGTAATACATATTCCACAGGACTTTTTCATTCAGACTCATTAAGAACAAGTTAAATTTTAGGTACTCCCTATAATATCTCAACTAGAAGAGTAGTTAACACTAGGATCATACCAAATCAGTATTATTACTTTTTTATTTTTCTTTAAGTTGCACCTCATACTTTCTAGAAGTATCAACAAATAAACATGTTGACTGTGTTTAATTACCTGACACGAAATATTAAGTTACATTGAAGAACAATGTCTATAGAATAACAAGAGAAGTATCCCTATTTATCTTAAATATAATATGGCATTCTTCCTTACATGCAGCATGTGATAAATAAAAAATAATATAAAATCTTAAGTCAATGTGATTAGTGGGACCAATAAAAAAATAATTCCATTTTGCAGGAGCTAATCAAATAAACAGCAAATAAATTTCATAATAATCTATTTAAATGATTACATTTTGTAGCTTGAGGATAATATATGAAAGTTTGGAGAAAAAAGGGAATTCCAAAAGTATTGATTTTTGCTACCATACTGTTTTTTGATATATATAAGTATACTTCCAATTAATATGAAAATGTTTTTAAGAAGTTTCATTATATGTTCTGAATAAAATTAAATTAACTGGGAATGTTCAACATTTATTTTTTTTACCCCCAACAGCAAGTTTCCCTATAATTAAATCATAATCAAAGACATTTACTTAGTTGCATCCTCCCTTGCGTGGTGGTAGTCCAAAGAACTTTGAAATAAACACAAATCATTTTCATGTGAATATAGTATCAACAAACTAATGAAATTTTCAAATTCATGAAGGCTCTTGATTTCAGACTTTCCTGAAGATTTTACTTCTTAATGGGAATAAAGTGGCAAATGTGTTGGATGTGGTCAAAAGATTTTAGAACAATACATTGCATTTTCTAACTTGAGTTCCTTTATATATTGATTTCATTCTCACAGATTTCTAGACAAAGTGAATAAAGCCAAATTTTAATTAGTTAATACTTATTCAAGAAAGAAGCAATCACCCTCTTTTTTTTTTTTTTTGGGGGGGGTAGTTCCCTGGCTGGGAATTGAACCCAAGCCACAGTGTTGAGAGCGCTGAAGCCTAGCCGCTACACCACCAGGGTAGAAGCAATCAAACCAAAGACATTTCTAGGTTATTCAAAGAGTAACTTCATGGACCACATTATACAAATTTTTAAAGAAAGATAAAATAATAATTTAGCACTGAATTTTTCAAAACAGCATCCAAGAATCACAGTGTACCCAATATAGTCTAATCAGATGAAACTTAACAAGAAAAAAGGAGCAATTTGTTAAAAGGAGGAGAACTGAAATGAAATATGAAGATACAGGTTTAGTAGAACCTTATAGGGAACTACAATAGTATTACAAAAAAAAGGATATAAAAAAAGGGAGGAGGAAAGGAAAGAAGGAAAAAGAAAGAAGGGAGGGAAGAAGGGAAGGAAAGAAGGAGGGAAGGAGAGAAAGAAGTGATGGAGGGAGGGAGGTAGAAGGAGGAATAGAGTGAGGGAAGGAGGCAGAGAGGAAGGAAAGGAGGAAGGCAGGCAGGCCAGCTGGCCAGTGAGGGGGTTCAGAAATGCGTTCTCAGGGTGCGGTACTTTGGCACATGGATTACTTATATTTTGAGCTGTGGGTCCAAGAAAAACTTCTGGGGCTTCCCTGGTGGTATAGTGGCTAGGCTTCAGTGCTCTCAACGCTGCAGCCTAGGTTCAATTCCCAGCCAGGGAACTACCCCCCACAACAGAAAAAACTTCTGCCTCTCCCTTAAAGAATTTAAATTAGGGACTTTAGCATTATAAAAATTATTAACAGAAATAACTTTTTATGCTCTATATATAAGGCAGGGCAAACTTCTAATTACTGAACATCTGCTCTTTTTTATTATCCTGCACATGAACTTCCTCTACTCTGAAGCCTCACATGCCTTACCTCATCCTTAGCTCCAAATGCCATATACTTGTTTATCTCATTTTAACTTTGTCTTTGAACCTCTCATGTATGTGGGATCTCTGACTCTCTTATGTATGTGGGGTTCCCATACAATGTATATAATTAAATGTGGTTATTTTCTCATATTAATAATATGTCTTGTGTCAATTTGATTAGACAAGCCAGAAGAACCTAGAAGGGTAGAGGAAAATTTCTTCCTCTCCCACACCAGCTAATTGCTATTCAGAAGAGAAATAATAAAATCAAATTTGATCATCAGACAATGAATCCTCCCTATTTTAAAAAAGAAAAAGAGAGTAATAGATAGGTCTCTAGCTTATCTATGAAAATAATTTATAATTGCTACCAGTAGATTTTGTTCTATTGAGCATGATTTTTCTATCATTTAAAGAAAATTTTCTTTTTTTTTTTTTTTTTGGAAGATAATAATTTTCTAATCTGCAATTCAAATGACCCAGGAAACCACCAATAGAGTACATTGTCTATTGTGTCTTGATTTGGCTAAATGGAAATGAATTGTTCATTATGAAATAATGTATTCCTGGTACAAAATGCTGCTTCACTTGTGGATTAACTAGTGTTGATAAACAAGTGCTCCAAATAAAACATACAAAAAAATGGGCAAATGGCCTTAATATGCAGTATGAAGGTCTTAGATTATATGTTGGGGGTAGGAAAAAAGCCTGTGCTCAAAGCAAAAGAATGAACCCTACAACATTACTTCTGATCTGTAATTCCATGAACTTTAGCTTAGAAATCATAATGTTTATGGAAACAATCCAGAGCCAATGGCTATAACAACAATAGCAACAAACATGGAAATGATGTGCTTCTATGATGACTGCTAAGGCTTTCTCAGAAAGAATACAGCATAATCAGTTGTTTGTTACCTACATTAAGTGAGAAAAGCAAAGGCAAAGAAAAGCAAAACCATTCTTCCCTGATTCTGAGATATATTCTATGACATTTTTTTTTCTCTTTCAAATATCTTTTCTTAAGCCAATAGTAAAATTAGCATTCCATGTGAAGATACTACTTCATGGTAGTTGGGGGCAGCCCAGAAATACACAAGGTATTTCTGACAGAGAAGAGCCAGCAAGAGTTTAGGGAATGGATGTGCATATGGCCACAAAGGAGAGATAATGTAGAGTATTGGTAAAGCATACATTTGGAACTAGAATAATTAAGACTCTAGACACAGCCCCTCCTTCATATCTAAGTGTCTACTAAGTCACTTATCCAGAATGGCCTTGTTTCTCCATCAACAAAATGAGGGAAGTGAGGAGGGAGTAGAATGAATGATCTCTAATTGTAAAAGTCCATAGGTAATTTAAATAATTTAAAATAAAGAAATCTTATACTCTAGATGAAAATCCAAATGAGCTACAAATAATACTAAAACTGTATATCATAAAATATTATAATTGGAAGAAATAAGGAAAAATATCCAGTCTTCACTATGTATTAAGTATACTGAATTGAGACCTAGAGAGGTTAATTAAATGGCTCAAGGTCACATAACTAGCAGAGATGGAAAGATGGGATTAGAATTCTCCTGCTTTTTTCCCAAAGCCTATAGAATGAAACTGAGTAAAATCTTTCTATAGAAAGCATTAAAAAGAAAAAATAAATGAGATCTTCAGATAAGCAAAGCAGAGATAATTCTCAAAGAATGTATGTAATTAAAGAGATCTTAAGAGATATCTCATAAAATCCCTCATGTCTTTATGATGATCTTAATGATTGCTATTCAATTCACTTAAATTATCTTCCCTTTGGTTATTGCCAATAGAAACTAAAAATTATGCAGTGGGCCACAGGGAAACATATCTCAATGGCTAGAACTTCACAGGCTATTAGGTATAAATCAGTAACATTTACTAAACATTGAAAATCAAGGACAGATATGAATGATAACCTATTTTGAGACATTATTTTGAGAAGTGCTTATAATGCCAAACTAAGCTAGAAGAATAAAAGTCATAGAGGTCAAATGACTGATCAGGCCCAAGATCTTCTGTCCTTTATTTGATAGCTTATCTTCTCAACTGGAACATTCCCTGAATCCAAACTTAAGATGGCCAAGGGAGCCATCAGTTTTATATACCTTGGTCTGATTTAATTTAGCTTCATTCCTGAAGACCCAGGTACAAAAAAGAAAAAAAAAGTAATTCATTTAAAAGAGTCAGTTAGCTAGGTAGTGAACTTATTCAGCAAGTTGACAATACACTGCAGAATTGTACACCTGGAACCTATGTAATTCTTGGTAACAAATTAAGTCTAACAATTAAAAAAAAATCTTATCAAATAAACAATGTAGTTAGTTAACCAGCTAAAAAAATGAGTCAGTAAGGACCTGGACACACTTTGCACTCTATAGAAGGACAGGAAGATAGTTGAAAAAGACGACAAAATAAAAGGGTTCTAAGTTCAATTATCTAAAATGATAATGATATAGAATAGAGACTGGATGAAAAGAAATGTAATTTAGGAATACTGATACTAAGAATCAAAGTGATGAAATGCTAAATTTTGATGTTTTATATAATTTAGATGATTCTCCAGAGAGAATAACATTTTATTTATGCAGTAAGTTTTAAGAAAAAAAGTCATAGTGATAAATAATGACAAAAATTATGTTTCTTATGTGAGAACTTTAAGGCCATAAGATGTAGTCAAGTAGGACTCAGTCTTGTGTGCCTCAATTCAGAGAATAAAAGAAATTTTAGGTGGGAAAGCAAAAGGTAACTAGCATTTTTTATTATAAATAGATAGTAATTATAATATGACGTCTAAAAAACTGAAGTGAAATGAAATGATCCAGATCTAGGAAAACTAATTTGGATCATTATAGCAAAAGAAAAACAGCGGTAGGAGACACATGAAAAGGTCATTTTCTTTTGATGGGGAAGGACAGAACACTATAGTCATTCAGAAGACTTCCTTGCATTTTGACTCTTGTCACTAAACCATTAGGTTACCTAGCTGGAAACACGGAAATAAAGTGGTTGTATGGTTACACATTCTTTTATGCTCCATAATGTATACTATTGCCTTATTTGAAATGTAATTCCATAGGTTAAACAAGTTTAAAACCAGAAAAAAAATCACAAATGCCAAAGAAAAAGCATTTTAGCTAAATTTGAAGGATTTTGAAGTGGTTCATGTAAGTGCCCATGGCTCATTAAGATTTCACTCCTAATGAATAATCCCATGTTATGTGAAGACATCAAAAAAGAAAGGGTGATGTTATGAAGTGGTTTTATCCCATTGCCTTTGCAAATCTACACATGACTAACATGTTCTGTCACTTCTTTCATTCTCCCTGTGTGATATTTCACTATTTTAGAGCCATTCTCTTGGTTGACACTCTGCATATAATCATCCTCAACAACATTACTATCAATGTTGCCATCTGGTGCCTCTCCAAACTCATCTAAGCTCAGGAGACTCGTGGCAACATGAGACAGATATCAGACATAATTAACTTCATCACGTGGAATTCAATACACAAAGATTCCAGTCCAAATAAGGGGCACTTACTTATGTCCATTTAAGGCCGCGTGGTGTAAAGCAGTGTAACCCGAACTGTCAGTGCAGTTCACATTGGGGCCTCGCCAGATGCTGCAAATGAAGCACAAGCACAAAGTTAATGGTTAAGCAGAACTGTGCTTTATAAAAAACAAAAAAGCCTGATAGTCCCACAGCCAGCAGTATGCTGCATATGAAAATTTTAGTCATGTAGAAAATGACTGCCATCTTTCATACATCCCCTTTGGAACAAAAACTTCATTTATTTGATTCAAGGAAATTAGAGAATATAACTATCTTCAGAAATTATTAGCTAATGAAAAAGCCACTGTCATATATTAAAATCTAGACCTAAAAACTCCCCATTACTTTATATCATTACTTAAATATTAAGAAGAAATTAAAATTCAGCTACTATATTATATACCAAAAAATAAATATTTAAGACACCTGCCTCCTCCATTATAATACACACATTCTGAGATGGCAGTAATTTAAATCACTTATTAAACTAGGCACTGAGAGTACAAAATCATAATTCAAGGTCCTTCTTTATAAGAACAGAGTCTACTAGAGAAGACAGACACATAAACAATTACAAAGTAGTAAGATAATTGAGAGCACACAGGCATCTCTGAGAAGAAATAAATAGCTATTCCAAATAAGAGATCATAACAGACTGAAACTAAGGTGAGACAATGAAAATGAGTAGAAAGTTATTTAAAAGGACAAACCAGTAAGATGCAAGGACCATCTGAAGGAAGGAGGAAGTGGGAGTCTAGAATGACTCAGCTTTAAAGCTTAGTTGACCAGAAGGCAAATATAACATTAACTAAGATGTGAAAAAGAGGAACAAATCTGCTTAGGGAGAGACAGTGCAGATGGAGAGCAAACAAATGACTTCAGGTTTGGAGACATTGAATTTTAAGTATGTGACATAAGTAAAGCTCTCCAGAAGACTACTAAAATATATAGTTAAAAGCATAGCTCTGAAGTTAGACTACCTGAGTTTAAAACGTGGCTCCATTACTTGCTGGGGAGGGGAGGGAGTAGCCCTGGATGAAGTATTTACCCTCTTTGAACTTCAATTTCTCATCTGTAAAATAGAGATGATAATAATAGTACTACTTTGTAGTGTTGTGAAGATCAAGTAAATCAATACCTATAAAGCTCTTAGGGCATTACTAGAACACAGTATTAGCATGTGCTATATTTGTTAGAACACAGTTAAACGAATTGTTAGAATAAATTATTAAATAGAAGATAAAATTATGGGAGTACCTGATAACAGATTCTTTAAGAAGAAGAGGTCATTAGACTCAACATCTCAAGTGGAAATTTTGTATATGGGGCCAAAGTGAAGCCTTCTCTCAATGGTTGATATTAGTTTAAATCTATCAATCCCTGATTTTAAAAAAAAAAAAATCAAACCTGAGTTGAGTATATAGCGCCAAGTATAAGGCAACTCAAAAATATGAAAACCTCCCAGAACCTCACTGAAACTCTCAGAGAATCTGTATAAAAGTACTATGTAGTGAGAAAAAGAAAAATGAAAGAAATACAGGACATACAATAGAAGCATGAATAATTAATAATACTTAAGAGTCCAGCAGAGGGAAAGGTTATTTATATGAATGACATTGAGAGCTGTTTAGGAGTAAAAATAAAAACAAGAGAAAGCACTATACAATTTAAAACAGGAAACTGTTCCAAAAGGAAGTGGTCAAGTGAGATAAAAATTAAACAATTTATTTGGTAATTAATATCTTGAGAAGACTATTGTCCAAATATAACTAGTCAGTTCTAAAGTTTTAACATTATTTTGATCTTTGACCAAAGAGAAATAGACGTTTCCACCTAAACTTGAATATTTCAACACCATTCTCTCAATAATTGATAGAAACAAGTAAACAGAAAAATCAAAGAGTTTAGAAAGCTTGAATAGTACTATCAATCAACTTGACCTAACTGACATTTACAGAATACATATTATTTTCAAGTGACCACAGGACATTTACTAACATGTACCATATTGTGAGTCATAAAAAAGTCTTAATAAATCTAAAAAGATTCAAATCATTCAAAATATGTTCTCTGACTCCAACGGAATTAAATTAAAAATCATTAACAAAAAAGGAATCTGGAAAATCCACAAATATTGGAAACTAAACAACATATAAGTAAAAGAATTATCAAAAAGGAAGTTGGAAAGTATTTTGAACTGAAAGACAAATAAAACACAACATAAAAAACTTTTGGGATGTGTACTAGATGCTGTGCTAGACCCCTGAACCCTACTAACTACCCTGTCTGGACATCTCTCTGTGATTGTCAGCAAATAAATGCAAGTATTAACACACGAGATACATAAAACTTCTCTGCATGTCTCAAAAAAAAAAAACCCACAAAAAACCTTTGGGGATGTAATTAAAGTAGCATCTTAAGGAAAATTTATAGTATCAAAATAACAATATTAGAAAGATCCCAAATTGATGACCTCTTCCTTTCAAAACAGAAAACTTCCACCTTAATAAATTGAATTAAGCCCAAAGTAAGCAGAAGAAAGAAAAAAATAAAAACAGAGCATAAACCAATGAAAAAGAAAACAGAATGACAATAGAGAAAATCAAAGAAATTAAAACTGATTCTTTAAAGAAAAAAAAACTCTATAAAATTGAAAAACCTATTAAAAAATGATCAAGAAAGAAAAAATAGAAGGCACAAATTACCAATATCAGAAAGAGAGAGATAATATCACTACATATTCCAAAGATATTAAATGGATAGTAGGAGAATAATTATCATTTTATATCATTATATTAGAAAACTTAGGAGAAATGAATACGTTTCTTGAAAAACACAAACTACCAAACACTCAAAAAGAAAGAGATAACCCAAGTATCCCATATATCTATTAGAGCATTTAAACTTGAACTTGTAGTTAAAAACAGTCCCCATAAAACAAAACTTCCAGGCCCATATGGCTTCAATGGGGACTCTGCCAGACATTTAAGTAAAATATTATACCATTTATACAAAAATCATTCTAAAATATTGAAGAAGCATAAATACTGCCTAACATTCTATAAGACTAGCATTATATGAGAACAAAGATATGTGACAAAAGAGAACTATAGGTCAATATATCACACATTAACCTAAATGCAAATTTTCTCAACAAAGTTTTAACAAATTGAATCTAACAATATAGAAAGAGGGATACTACATCATGATAAAATGAAATTTACCCCAGGGATGCAAGTCTGTTTTAACATTCATTAATTACAAAACCATCAGATTAAAAAAGAAAAACCATATGATTATTTCAACAAATACAGAAATACTAGTTGCCCAAATCCAATATCAATTCTTAATAAAAATTGTTAGTAAACTGGAAATTGAAGAAATGTTCATGAACTTGGTAAGATATCCACAAAAAACCTACAGCTAGTATCATACTTAATGATGAAAGACTGAATGCTTCCCCTTTGAGACCAAGAAAAGGCAAGAATGTCTTTTCTCACCACTTGTATTCAACATTGTACTGAAGGCTCTCTGTTCCTCTTCATGCAATAAGTAGCCACATCCCCTCATACATCATCCCTGAGACATGCTGAACAAGGTCAGAGTAAACAGAGCTGCATTTAACTCTGGTAAAGTAGATTTTGTCAACATCAATAATACCTTCATTGACTACATGATCTACATGTTCCAATATGACTTGATATTTGGTAAATTCTATGGAACAGCCAAGATTGAGAATGGAAAGCTTGTCTTCAATGAAAAGTTCATCTTCATCTTTGAGGATCAAGATCCTACTAACACCAAATGGAGTGATGCTGGTGCTTAATATGGAGTCCACTGTATCTTCACTACTTGAAGAAGACTGGGGTAGAGCCAAAAGGGTCATCATCTTTGCCCCTTCTGCTGATGCTTCATATTTGTGATGGGCATGCACTATGAGAAGTAAGATAATGTTCTCAAGGTTTCAGAAATGTTTCCTGTACCACCAACTATTTGGCCTCCCTGGCCAAGGTCATCCATGACAACTTTGGTGTCATGGAGGGACTCATGACCACAGTCCCAGAAGACCAACAATGGGTGGCTGCTCCTGGAAACTTTAGGGGGGATTGCCAGTGCATTATCCCTACATCTATAGGCACTGACAAGACTGTGGAAGAGGTCATCCCTGAGCTGAATGGGAAGCTCAGTGACATGGGCTTCTGTTTCTCCAACTACTGAAGTGACAGTCATGGTTCTGACCTGCTATCTGGAGAAAGCTCCCCAATGTGATGACATCAAGGAAGTGGTAAAGCCAGCATTGAATTACCCACTAAGGGACATCCTGAGCTATGAGTACACTGAGAACCAGGTTGTCTCCTGTGACATTACCAGTTAACACTAATACCCACTCTTCTAACTTCAATGCTGGGTGCTAGCATTAGCCTCAAAAACCACTTTGTCAAGTTCATTTCCTGATATGACAGTGAATTTGGCTATAGCAACAGGGCAGTGAACCTTATAATCTACAGGGCCTCCAAGGAATAAGAGGCTCCTGGACACAAGCCCTAGCAAGAGCATGAGAGGAACAGAGAGACACTCAGCTACTGAGGAGTTCTTGCCCCAACTAAATCTACCCAACACACTGAGAATCTCCCATCCTCTTGAAGAAGGAGAGGGGCTTAGGGAACTCAACTTTGTCATGTACCACAAGTAAGTACACTGTACCCAGCCAAAAACAAACAAAAAACAAAAACCATTGTACTGGAGATTCTAGCCAATGTAGTGGCTAGAAATGCAGTGACAAAAAGTAATTTAAAAAATCAAGATTGAAAGGAAAGAAGAAAATCTTTCTTTATGTGAAGACAACATTAGTATGTTTATAGATGATCCTATGCAATTTACAAAAAAGCTAACAACTTCAAAATTGTGTTTAATTAGGGAAGCTGTGTCAAAATATTGAAACCCCTCTGACCTATCTTTGCAACACTTCTGTAAATCTAAATTTATTTCAACATAAAATTTTTTTTAAATAAAAGCTTACTCAAAAAGAAAAAAAGAAGGCAAATATATTATGTTTAGCAAGGTTGCAAGATACAACTCAACACATAAAAATCAACTGTGGGGGTTCGCTGGTGGTGTAGTGGCTAGGCTTCGGTGCTCTCAATGCTGTGACCTGCCTGGGTTTGACTCTCAGCCAGGGAACTACCAAAAAAAAAAAAAAATCAACTGTATATCTATATGCCAGCAAAGAGCAATCAGAAATCAAAATTTTGTTTTAAAAATACCATTTATAATAGCATGAAAAAATATAAAATATTTAGAAATTTGACAAAAGATGTATAAACTTATACACTGAAAACTAATAAAATACTGTTGAGAGAAATTTTTTAAAAATACCTAAACAAATGATAATATCAAGTTCATGGATCAGAAGATTCAATATTGTTGATGGTAATTTTCTACAAATTGATCTTTTTTTTTTTTTTGGTTGGTTCCCTGAGCAGGGGTTGAACCCAGGCTGTGGCGGTGAGAGTGCCAAAGCTACAAATTGATCTTTAGATTTGATGCAATTCAATCAAAACCCTACCAAGCTTTTTTTTTATAGAAATTGACTACCTGATTCTAAGATACAGAGAGAAATACAAAGGATCTAGACCAGCCAAAGCAACTTTGAAAAAGAGGAACAAAGTCAGAGACTTGCACTACCTGATTTCAAGACTATGATGAAGCTATAGGACAGACAGCATGGTTTTAGAGTAAAGACAGAGAAACAGAACAAAATGAAGGAATAGATTCCATTTATATTTACACATAGATGCAACTAATTTTTGACAAAAGGGCAATAGCAATTTATTAAATGAATTATCAAAAAATTGTGGTAGAGACACAACAAAATGGCAACATGAGAGGGACCTCCAAAACACTCTTTCGGAGATTACAACTAATAAAACACCTAGACCTCAACCAAGGACCCTCTACACATCATACAATCACAGCTAGAAACCCACTCTAGTGGCATTAAGGTATTTACAGGCAGGCAGAAGGTTAAACAAAGGAGAAATAAAAGGAAGAGCAGGGACGCAACCACATCCACACATGTGGGTCCCCACTTGGAACTCTCCCGCTGGGGGCGGGAGGAGGAAGAAAGTGGCAGGAGAGCGCTCCAGACCTCACTCTGTCTGCGTAACAGAGGAAAGGAGGCCCACAGGCTAGGGAGTGAGATACCACACCCACGTGACTTTGGCCTCAGGAGGTGCAGACCGGTCTGCAAAACACAGCAGCTGGACTTCACTCTGGTTCCCAGAGAAGGGGGAGCAGCTGGGTGGTGAGGAGCTGCAGCGTGAACACTACAGCCAGGAAGGAGGAGGAGAGAAAGGGCTTCATGCACATCTCTCAGCCCACAACCAGGATGATCTGAAAGACCAGTATACAGGACAGCAGACCCCAAAGCTCAGGGTAGAATCCGCACATGGGGCAAACTGGGAACAGAAAGGTGCAATCACGCCCAACCTCCCTGCACAACTCCCCTGGAACTTCCCCTGGAAGAAAAAGCCACAAACGCCCCTCCCCAACAGACCTCTGCCCACCCAGTATCAGCAGCAAACACCAAAGAAACTACAGTAGTGAGTGTCCAGAGAGGCTGTAAAAAAATGAGAAACCAGAGAATTAAAGAAATGGGAACAGATAACCCATCCAAAATGAGTTTGTAGCAATGATTATAAAAATGTTTAAGGAACTAAATGATAATTTCAACAGAGAGATAGCAAGCATTGAAGAAGACTTATAAACCATTATAAAGGACCAGAGAGAGAGAATGACTACATTAACTGAAATGAAGAACAGAATAAAAGTCACCAAACTAGATAAAATAGAAGTGCAAAGTAGTGATTTGCAGGAAAAGCCAGCAGAAAACACCCATTTAGAACAGATAGATATGAGAATCCAAAAATATGAGGATGGTTTGAGATTCCTCTGGGACAATTTTAAGCGGAAGAATATCAGAATAATAGGTGTACTAGAAGGGACAGAGGAAAAGCAAGGGATCAAGAAATCATTTGAATAATGACTGAAAATTTTCCTAACCTGGTGAAGGAAATAGACATACAAGTCCAGGATGCACAGAGAATCCCAAACAAGATGATCCCAAACAAGAACACACCTAGATACATCATAATTAAAATGGCAAAAGTTAAAGAAAAAGAGAAAATTCTCAAAACAGCAAGAGAAATGCAAGTAATAACTTATAAAGGGACACCCATTCGACTCTCAGCTGATTTCTCACTAGAAACTTTACAGTCCAGAGGGATTGGCAGAAAATATTCAACGTGATGAAAACCAAGGATCTACAACCAAGAATAATGTATCCAGCAAGGCTAGCATTCAAAATTGAAGGACAGATAGTTTCTCAGATAAGAAAAGGCTAAAGATATTTATCACCACAAAACCAGTACTCCAAAGAATGTCAGAGGGACTTCTTTAAGATGGGAGGAGAGAAGTGAGAGTGGGTAAAATAAGGGAAAGGGATGGTTAAATTTAGTTTGATTGTTAACACAAAATCAAAAGCAACAAAGAAACAAATCTCCTGGACACAGTCAATAATTTAGTAATTACCTGAAGGTAAGGGGTTGGAGGGAGGGGGAAAAGGGACAGGAACACAAATATACGGTGATGGGAAAAAAAAAAAAAAGAAAATTGTGGTAGAACAAATGAATATCCTTAAGCCAAAATTAATTAAAAGAATTTTGACTCATACCTCCTCGCCATACCCTATACAAAGATTAACTTTAAAACAAATCATAAATTTTAAAAGCAGAACCTGAAACCATAAAATTTCTTCAAGAAAATATAAGAGAACAATTTTGTGACCTTGGGTTAAGCAGAGATTTCTTAGATATGACATCAAAAGCATGAACTCCATGAGAAAATCTGACAAATTAGATTTCATAAAAATTAAAAGCTTCTGCTCTTCAAAGACACTATAAAGAGAATGAAAAGAATATGGACTGGAAGAAAACATTTGGGAATCACATTTTCTGATATGTTCTTTGATTCAGAATAGATTTTAAAAACCTTCAAAATACACCAGTAAGAAAATCAACAACCTAATTTAAAAAGTGGGCAAAAGATTTGAACAGATATTACAACAAAGTATTAATAGAGATACACCTGGCAAGTAAGAACATGAAAAGGTGCTTGCAACATTTGTCTTTAGAGAAATGCAAATTAAAATAATGATTTTAATGATGATTTAAAATAATGATTAGAATGACTACAATTAAAAAGACTTCACAGACCAATGTTTACAAAGATAAAAATCAACTACAACTCTCAGATATTTTAGGTGGGCATGTAAAACAGTACAACTACTTTGGACAACAATACACAGTTTCTTAAAGAGTTAAACATACAACTACCATACAATCCAGCCATTCCACTCCTGTATTTAGCCAACAGAAACAATAGCACATTTCCGCATAAGACTTATACATAAAATATTCATAATAGCTCCAAACTGAAACAACCTAAATGTTCATTAACATGTGAATGGAGAAATAAATATCTGTACAGTGGAGTACTACTCAGAAATAAAAAGAAATGAAACACTGAAATATCCAATAATGTTTGAAAATCTAAATCAGCAAGATCCCCAGATCCCTTCCTCTTCTTAGAACAGCAGAACAGGATGTTTATTCTCTGGAATGGATAAAACACATGGTCTCTGGAGGGTAACAGGCAAAATTGAGGGCAGGGGTGCCAAATGATGTGAGGTAGGGAACTGAACTTTTTCCCCCTACAGTAATTAAAACACATTTTCAGGACTATTTATTGCATTTTTCCTTTTCCTCCTTCTTTCAAATGTCAACATTAGCTTATACTAAATCCTCATTGCTGGTCTGTTTCTAGGGGTCCACTTGTATTCACTGGTTTCTCTATTTTGGCATTAGAACCACATCTTTTTAGTATTGTTTATAATTGGTGATAGATGCTAATATTGCTTCTTGTTTTGTAACTTTTTTGGCAAAATCATCTAGATGTCTATGGACTAAATGTATTAATATGAAAACTACAGATAACAACCATTTACTGTATAAATTTAACAGCATAAAAGAAAAAGCTCATGAATGCCCATCAAAAAAAGAAAAATTTAATTAGGATTCACCTATACCACGGAATATTATACAACTACTAAAATACATTAGTTTTATTTGTATATATTGTCCTTGGAAGTTAACCAAAACATATTAAGTTAAAAAAGCCAATTGCATGGGGTTCCCTGGTGGTGTAGTGGCTAGGCTTCAGCGCTCCCAACACCGTGGCCTGGGTTCAATCCCCAGCCAGGGAACTATCAAAAAAAAAAAAAAAAAGCCAAATGCAGAATATTGTGTGTGTCAATATGCTCAACGTTTTACATACATGTGTTAACTCATTTGTATCACACAACTATAAAATAAATACTACTCTTATTCTCACTGTATAGATAAGATTTTCATTAACATAGAAAAATGCATGCAAAAAGACATTATTCACCTCTGAATGGTTAGAACAGTAAAAATTATTATGTATTTCTTTAAGGGATAACAAAAAGACAATAAAATACAAGAGGAGAAAAACACAGGTTTGCTCCAGATTGTGCAAAGCCTTATAACAAGTCAAGAAATTTAGTCTTTATTCTGTAGGCAACTTGCAACTAGAGGGTTATTGGAAAGATATTGAGCATGTTTCTGACATGATCGGGTCAATGTTTTAGGATGAGAACTCCAGTGACATTTAGAAGGGAGACAGAGTGAAAAACTGATGGCAGAAAGTCAGGTTAATAGTCCGCAGGTTAATAGTCTGTTTTAACAGTCTAGGGAAGAAATTAAGAAATCTGAACTAATGAAGATAGAGGAGTGACTAAAGAAAAGGGAAGAAATTCAAACAGGTAAGTCTAAAATAAAACCTATAAAAATGGTATCCATATGATAGGGTAAGAGCAAAAGAATGACTGAGGTTTCTACCATGCATAAAATGCGGGTATGATGAGCTATCTCCATTACAGAGAACTGCAAGGGCAGCGGTGTCTTTGGGGAAAAGCCAAGTTTCTGTTAGAGCTGACTGGAACACTGTTGCAAAGGACGAAAAAGAATGAGAAAATACTGTAAATTAATTCAGACTATTTTTAAAATTTCCTGCGTGTTATTAGGCCTTATAAATATTTAGTAAGAGAAGATACTGATATTTATAACTAAAATAAAATTCAGTCGATAGATTTCATTTACCTATAGCATCTCAGTCCCACATTATCAGGAAAAGAAAAAGGAATTAATTATAATAGCATGAAAAAAGTCTCCAGTGCATGTCTCCTTTCCTAAACAGAAAAGATGTAGATGTATTTTTTTTTAACAAGGAGGTTTAGAATAGTAATTTAGCATATATATAAATATATTTGACTGTACCTATTGACAGAGCCTCTAGGTACCTATCCATATATCCATGAAACATCCACACACATTTGAGATATTATAAATAAGCCAGACCAAACCTTCCAACTAAAAACTTAATTTAAAAATCACCCTGTGCTCTACAATTAAAACCAAATCTAATATAAAAATAAATAAATAAACCTTGATGTTTAATAGCTCAATCTATGTGCTATTCTACTACATTCAAACGTTTTCCACTGCTCTCCTCTCTTTTCTCAATGATAATCCTCAATCTTAAAAAGATGGCCTATATTAAACTTAAGGCTATTTTATAAAATGCAAGAGTTTCTAAGTATCTTTGAGGGATGTCTTGAAAAAGTTTTAAATGCTTACTACATATTTATTCCCAAAAAAAGACAATTTATAGATCCTTAGTCTAATATATACTCAATGTCATCTCCTATACTTCCTTGTCATGTTTTAAATTCTGGGTGTGAAAATTCTTGCCCAGAATAAATACCCAATCTGAGATCCCCAATTACCAAAGATTTAATTTCCTTTGTTACTCTTTGTATGACTGTTAACAAGTCAGATTAGTATGGTTTAGAACAAACATAACCAAAATATATTTTCCACAGAACTTTCAAATAACCAGGACATTCATTAGTCAGAATGTTTTATTCCCTGAACTTTCATATATTAAAGAAGATTATTCCTAAATAAATTGTAAGCCTGTGATTCTAGGGCCAATATTCACATGTATAGCAAATAAGATTTAGGCACAGCTATGCCACAAAGTGATCAGCATTATACTCTCTACCAATGTACAGGAAATATCCATCAAGAGCAACATAAGAGTGTTTCAACTTTTCTCATGAGACTCTTGACATTTGAGATATCTCATGGCTCCAGATATTACAGAAACTCAGAGAAGATGCATCAAAAGCCTCAGGCAGGGTCAGTGTGTGTAAGAACAATCTTCTGACACCTCAGATAATATCAACCAATGCAAAACAAAGTCCCTCTTCTTTTAAATCTGTGTCTTAATAACTGGCTTCCATTCTTGGATGAACTAGACAGACATGCACGTGCTACTAAGTACTGCTAAGTTCTCATCTTCTACTGAGATGATATAATTTTATTATCATGGGTTGGAAGTACCTCATATGGGTCAAATGGGTCTAGAATAAAGTAAGCCATATATGTAAATTTAAATTTTCTTTTAGACACATTAAAAAGGTAAAAAAAAAAAGTGGGAAAATAGTTTTCATATATTTTATTTAACCTATTATAACCCAATATCATCATTTCAAAACATAACCAATATAAAAAATATTGAGGTAGTTTTACATCCCTTTTTACATTGTTTTCAAAATCAGCATTTATTTTACACTTATAGCACACATGTTTCAAGTGCTTTATAGCCTCCTATGGACAGTGCCTACTCTACTGCATAGCACAAGGTAGGTTCTACATAATGATTTTCAGAGAAAAAGAGAAATCTTGAGATTAACTCTGATAATTTAAAATGCTTTCTAAAAATAAGTGAAAACACTGGTCTTTAGTAAACAAATGCCCAGTTGATTGAGTCACAGAAAATTTAACAAATTTCTTACCTTCTGAGAAAAAAATATATAATAGACCTAATATACAGTCATATCAGAGATTGTAAATGCACAATTTTACATAACTGAACCCATTAGAGAGCACCATAACCAAAATTATACAAACCAAGCATTTTCTAATGAATAATATACACCTTGAATTGCTTGATGCAACTCTCAGTAACATGTATTCACACAGCAAACCAGAACTGGCTAACTGTGAGCAGAAATAACTTCTTGAGTTATAAGCACACAATTTATGATCTCTATACTACACATGCAGTATATGCCACAAAACAGCATTTTAGAATATGAGAAGGAATTTGTAACCATGCACAGAACTATATAGCATTTAGAAAACTTGAGAAGAAAAGTAGAGCATCTATTTCAACCCAGTTTCAACTTTGTCACTAGTGCTAAAAATGTAAAACACTTTTTCTCTTCTTCCCTAGCTGGGTATAGTTCCTGAAAAATAAACCAACACACAAGGCAAATTAATCTCTCATTATTATACAAACACTGATTCTGATGACAATTCTTCTTCTTATCCTCATATTCTCTTCTTACGTAATGTTATTTCTAGGGGTACTGTGATAGGCAGAATAGTGATATCCCCAAAATAATCACATCCTAATCCCTGCAGTTTATGAATATGTTATGTTGCACAGCAAGGGAGAATTACGGTTGCAAATGGAATTAAATTGCTAATCAGATGACCTCACACTGGATTTTTTTTCTTACACAACTTTATTAGCTACAACCACTAAAATAATGAGGGGATAAATCTTGTCTTGTTGATTAATTTGATGACATGCCTCATAGTTTCCCCATTTAGTATGATGATTGCTGTTGGATTCTCATGAATACTTTTCACCATTTTAAGTAAGCTTTTCTTCCTTCAGTGATGAACAAAAAGAGGCAGAACAGCATAATGGATAAAAAGCACCGACTCGGGATTCCAACTTTGTTAAGTTCAAATGCTGGTTCCATCTCTAACTGCTAGACCTTTGGAAAATTACTTAAACACTCTGTGTCTCAGTTTCCTCATCTATAAAGTGAACATACCAGTAGTAACTACTTTGTAGGGTTTTATGAAGATTATCTTAGACAGTCCATGTAAAGTGTATGCACGGTGCTTAACATGTAGTAATCATCATTATTTCTCAAGGGAGAGTAATCCCAAATGCTCTTATGTTAAATTTATATTTTTTAATTTATTTAGAATATCATTCAGGATGATGGTATGGGTTTTTCCTTTACATATATTAATATATATAATGCTTGATGAGAACCATCTTTACATTCCTAGAAATAAATCTGTCTACCTATGATGTGTATTTCTTAATACAACATAATCCTAGATTGCTATTTGGAATCTGGAATTTTGCACCCACATTCATATGTAAAATTGGTCTCCAGTTTTCTTGTCTCTTTATTTCAATTTTGGTATCAGAGTTATGCTGAAGAGTTTTCTGCCTTTTTCTAATCTCCAGAATGAATCAACTAACATAAAAATTGTCTATTACTTGAATATTTGAAAAAACGAACATGTAATAAAACCATCTAGGACTTGCAATGTCCATCTTGATTTTCTTCTATGGATAATAATCTATCAATACAGCTACTTTGTCTTGCATCAATTCTGTGATTTACATTTCTCTAGAAGTCAATTATTTCCATTTAGGTTTTCAAATTTACTGAATAAAAATTGTACACATGCTTATATTTATTATCTTCTGTATTTGCAGTTCTATCACCATTTTCATTCCTAATGTTTCATATTATTTTTCTTTTCATGGTTTGCATAGGTGGGTCTATTTTATTGGCATATTTAAAAATTCAGTTAATTTTATTTTTATCAAATGTCTACTGGATGTGTGATTATTCATGTATTTGTTTACTTGCCAATTTACTGCTTTCTGTTCTTAACTATAAGAATTCAATCCTCCAACTATTTATTATATTAAATTCTTTTTTGTATCTCATTAAGTTGAATGCTTAACTCATTTTATTCTTTCTTGTTTAAAAGCATTACAGGCTTTGACATTTCTACTGTGTATGACTTTGTCCACTTCACTTAGTTTTTGACAAGTCATATTTTCATTTCAATTATTATATATAGTCTGTAATTCAGTTATATCCTTTCTACCCTGATAATTAGTGCTTGTTTTTAAATGTGAAAGTGCTTAGAATTGTTGTCTCTTACTGACATATTTCTAGTTTTACATTAGAGTCAAGAATAATTATTTAACTTCTAATAATTTCTTTAGATTTTCTTTGAATATTAGTATGTAGTTTTCTTACATTACATGAACACTGAAAAGTATATTGTTTCCAAAGATGAGATGCAGTATTTTTTCAAGCTTATTAAATGCATAATTCATACTATCTATAACTATTTAGTTTGTCTACTTCATCATCAAATTCTGAGAAATGTTACCACACAATGTGTCACTGTGGATGAACTATTATCAAATTTTCTTTGTATTTCTAAATTTTCTTCATGTATTTTGTTGTAGTTAAGCAAAAGACTAATACATCATCTATATGGATTACACATTTTATTACAAAAATATTCAGCTCAGTTCCATATAATGCTTTTCATCTTTAATTATATTTTGTCTGTTATTAGTATTGCTACCTCAGCTTTCTCTTATTAGTTTTACACTTAATTGGCATAGTTTTGACTGCCCATTTATTTTCATTCTATTTTTGTCATTTTTATCTTGGCTATATCTCTTAAAAACAGCCAGAGCTGCAGTCGGTAATTTTTGTTTTATAACCTGAGAAACTATGTCTATTAATGTGTTCCTATTTGGTACTATCCCTGAATTTTATGTAGTGTCTTTATTATCGTTTCCTGTTCTTTTTTCTTTTTGTCTTCTGTTTTCTATTTTTGTGATCAAGCTTTCTTTATTTCTTTAACTCCTCTCTAGTTATTTTTCCCTAACACTTTATTTTCATTATATTTACTTTTATTTTTTTGCAAATACATTAAACCTGTATTTCTTATTGATGTCAAGAATTAAATTGTAGCTATGTCCCTCCCTAACAAAGTATAATTTGCGTCTTTCTTTTCTCACTTTTACCCCAAAGGCTTTATTGAATAGTGTAGAATTTTAATGCTGATTATTATTTCCCCTTTACCACTTTTATTTCAGAAACATTTCTTGACAATCATGTTATATTTTACAATTTATGATTTAGGTTTTACTAGTTTCATTGCTAACCATGGTTTCTTACATAGTTAACATAATTATGAGAATAGCTTGATATCTCCTACTGCCCTGAGGGAACCCAAAGCCACAGAAATTGTAACAAAGATAGCCATGTGCATGAAAAGTCTAGACATTGGAATAAAATTCTCCCACCCCAGAGTTTCATGGGGTCTTGAACTCTGAGAGGTGTGAGAGAAGGATTGGGAGCATAATGTAGTCACATTTTCGAGAATGCAATCTTTGTGTAGGGAGGCTATTTGCTCTCCTCCTCTCCCAAAGGTAGAGGGAAAAACACTCAAGTGGTTTCCCTCCCCAAAGCCATGGGAAAGGGGGAACCAAAGTAATGTTGGGGAATGTCTGCATGAAAGACTGACAAATTCTATCCACGGTTAGACATTCTTTTTGCTGCCCTACCCTAGAGCTTCTGGAGTTAAGGCAGGGTGGGAGCAGAGGAAGAAGGATGGAGAAACATTAGACTGAAATGGCAAACTGTTCCTTCTCAGAAAGCTTGCTTTCTGAAAGTATGGAAAATGGATTTTTTCCAGACTCAGGGAACTGAATTGGGGTAGCAAATGGTAGATGAGATCAGGAGCCTTAGGCTGGCCATCAGGTAAACAGGCATTACAGGAATACAGCCTGAGGCTACCTGCTACGCGTGACAGCATCTACCTGTGGGAGGCTACTGACAAACCAGTTTAGGAGGAAGGACAAGGAGAAGAGGGTCAGAAACCTTGTCCAGGGTTGTCTCACTGTATAAAAAGACATTCACTCATTCATTCATTCATTCATTTGTTGCCCTTTGTGCTTCTCTTTGAAAAGTGGAGAAAGTCAGAGGTAAAGGAAACAAAGGCGAGGAGGGAATGGTGTGCTCACAAGGTCTATGTATTCCCCTCAACACCAAGCTGCTTATGCAAAGACAGAATTCAGTTTTGAATGAAACATGATGATGAAGTTTTCAAATGAACAGGATCAGCAAAGCTGCAAGACTTAAACCACCATATATGAAGACTCAATACAAAACAGCATTGTTCAGACAGTGAGATACTGACACAAGTACACATGAATAGACCAATGGAACAGAGCAGAGCCCAGAAATAGACCTCTATATATATATGGCCCCTTGATTTATGACAAAGGTGGCATGGAAATATAATGGTGCAAAGTTGGTCTTTTTATTTAATAATCCACATGAAGGAAATGAATCTCAACCCCCGCCTCCAGCCATATAAACACATAAAAATAAATTCTAGATGGACTACAAATGTAAATACAAACAATTAACTTTTTTTTAAAGAAAAATGAATATATTCATGACCTTCAGGTAGACAAAAATTTTTTAATATACAAAAAGCACTATGAAGGAAAAACTTTGATCAACTGGACAACAGAAAAAGAACTGCTTTTTCATCAATAGACATCATTAAGATAATAAAAGGACAAACCATAGAGTGAGAGAAGACTGTGTGTGTGTGTGTGTGTGTGTGTGTGTGTGTGTGTGTGTGTCTGACAAGGCACTTTTAACAAGAACACTAAAATGAAAAAAATGAAAAAGAAAAACAATACCAAGTGTTCACAAGGATATGAAGCAAATGGAATTTTCAAACACTGATGGTAGAAATGCAAATTGACAAAAACACTGAAAAGTTATTTAGCAGTATTTATTAAGACTTCATATGTTTGTTAAGTTATATGCACACCCTATGACCATCAGTTCAAAAACTCTTACCTGTGTTCAGCAAAAGACATGCACAAGCATATTCATAATAGCCAAAAACTGTCCAGCAACAGTAGAGTAAACTGTAGTATATTTACAAAGTAGAATACTACCCAGCAATGAAAAGAGACATATTATTGTTTATCTCCCAAAATGAATGAGTTTTACAAACACAAAGTTAAACAAAAGAAGTCATATATGAAAGAATACATAGGGTATGTTTCATCTGAGTAAGTTCAAAAAAGAGGAAAACTAACATATTGTGTTAGAAGTCAAGACAATAATTATACTGGGGGCGGGAGGGTAATAGAACAAGGCACAGCCAGGGTGCCTGGGATGCTAGCAATATTCAATATCTTGATTTGGATTCTGGCTACCTAGATGTAATGACCGAAAATTCATTGTGCTTCACACTTTTATATGTACTTCTCTACAGCTTTATTAAAACAAAATGAACAAGAGTAAGTCTTTTTTTTAAGCTGAATTTTTTTCTTTTTTTATAGGAATAAATCTTAACAGCTAAAATGTGACTTTTAATATTGGAAAGTGAAAAACTATGAAATTAGATTTAGATTCATTAGGAAGCGTGCAGTTCAGTAAGAAACAGAATTTCTGTAGAACACAGAAGTAACTGAAAAAATACAATTGTTTTGTGTTTATACTTCATGATGAAAGAATTTTCAGACATTTCAGTTATATTAATCTTTTACTTTGAGATATTGATTCTAATTCAACTTCATTTGACTAGAGGACTTCCTTGACGAATTATGTGAAAAATCTGTCTTAGTACAACACAAAATAGCTAAACATTTATAAATTAAATGCATATAATAGAGTCAAAAATTTTTGTCCCTTGGAATTCTGAATACATTACTCCACTATCTTCTAGCATCCACAAAGACAAGAAGACCAATTTCATTCTGATTCTCTCCTATTTCAGAAAGTACTTGGTTTTTCAGTCTAGAATCTTATAAAATGGTCTTTGTCCATAGAGTTCAGAAATTCCACTGGGATATATCTAAGTGCAAGTCTTTCCTCCCCCAATAGTTTTGGTTATCAATTTTTCTGTGCTTTCAATTGATAGATTTTAAGTTTTTCTTCATCTCAGGGAAATGTTATTTGTTTTTATTATTGTTTCTTTATCAGCTTATTTTTTCCTTTTTATAACAGCTATGACTAAAATATTAGATCCCTGGATCTAACATATACATATTCTTATTTCTCTGTGTGTGTGTTGTTTTTCCTTGTCTTCTGGAATAATTGTTTTAATTGCATTTTAATCACTGGTTTATTTTTCAAAAATCTCCACTCATTGTCTCTGAGTTATTTTTGTAAACTCTTTTCTCAAACATCTTAAGTCTCCTAATAACTTGAAAGTCCCATCCTCTTGCTATCGCCTTTACTTTATATCTGTAACTTTAAAGTAAACCAAATTCATCTAACTCAAATTTTCAATACACAAAATACACCAGTAATTCCAACTCTTTATAAATGTAAAATAGCTATTTTTTTCTTCCTTTTATATTCCTACAAAATAGTTGGAAACATTTTACAATCCCCCGCAAAAGTACCCCAATTATTTTGTTAAGTGACTCAAGGGATAGAGTTAATTTTATCTAAATAGATTAAATTTGCTTGATTGCTTTTTCAGTAAAGGCTGTGTTAATGTCAAGTTTAAAACTGATAGCTTCACTTGCTTTTGACAAAGACATATGGAGAAAATTCTTCTCAGCTATTTCCATATATTCTAAGTCAGCCACAAATAAACTAGTCCAAGTTCCCCACAACTAAAGAAAAAATCAAAACACCTAATAAAAACCCAAGAATTGATATAATGAAAATGAAAGGGTGCAAGAGAAAATCAGTAATATCTCTTTTATCTTCCTTTTTGCTCGCCATTCCATACGAATCTACACTAATGGGAGACATCCATGTTTTCACACTAAGCATAAATTTTAGTGCTCTATGACATGACAATGACCAAGCATGCCGACTAGGTAGCCACTCTCCAACTCCTTATTTTCCAGTTCCAGAAACATCCTGTGTGGAACTGAACTGTTTTTTATTTTTTTAATCCTAACCATCTGAAATCCTGGAAATCATCAAAGTAACAGAAAATTACTATGTTGGTTTGGTCTTCTATAGCAGAAATATTGAAAACAATTTGAGAAAAGTCCTAATCATAACATGTTCAGGGAATTCTTACCTAAAATATTTATTCAGAAGATCAGATGCCCTCTTCTGCCACCATCCTCTCAGGTCCAACTCTTCTGAATTGTTTTCTGCCCTTGCCCAATCCCCACCTAATCACCATGATGAACTAGGACATAGGTAAAACACCTGAAGTATTAATATATCTACTATTCCATTTTGCAAACCTAGTCATATTAATCAAGGAGGCAATGCTAAAAATTTAAGAAAATTTTTAAATCTTTAGAATTTAGGACATATTATAACCTTGGAGTTATTCGAGCATAATGTATTTAGTAAGTTGGAAGGGGCACAATGCCCTTTGTAAATAATTCACAAGGAAATTAATAACAGGAGCAATCATACTACTTCTTATAATGAAAGGTGATATTGCTAACCCAGAGAGGCTAACAGGCAGACAGCTGGGGTAATAACATTTCACTACTAGTCTATGTAACAGATAGAAAATCTTTTGCAAGACTATCTGACATAATTAATTATCCAGTCTGTGTCAAGGAATACAGCAGTGGTTTTTAAAATGTGTACTTCAGAACCTCTTAGAGACCTCAGGTAAAGTCGGCTCACATTCTGTGGTAGGTACCCTGGTTCATTCAGATTGCTGTCTCCTTCATTCAATGAATACTTATTAAGCTGCCCATTACATGCTTTTACTATAGGTTAACTAGCACCTTGTGTGATCACACTTGTGAATATAACAGAGCTAATCCCTGCCTTCAGGGAGCTTATCAAGAATAAAAACATCAATAAAATAGTATAAGTAAATAGTTAATGTTCATAGGTACAAACACTATAAAAGATAGGTATACAATGCTGTGAAAGCATATAACAAGAAGTTTGATGAATTTTAGCCATCTTATGTGTTTTCTTACAGATTTTATCTAAATAAAGGATACCTGCTCCCAAGCCACCAAAACAATATAAACTAATCTGGAATTTCTGGTGTTAATGACAAAATCTAAACTCAGAAGAGTTAGTTTATTATGACACTGATTCTAAAGAACCACAAGATTCAATCATTAAAGTATCTTAATTATCTCTATGTACCAGATACTATTTTAGAGGCTTTGGGGCTACAAAAGAACATTCACTTAAGAAATACTTCAAAATATTTTATTGAATATCTAATATGCTAATCATTGGGGATTGTTTCCATTCAAAAATTAGCTTCCTGCATTTCTCAGAAAATTTATATTTTTCTAAATTTCAAGTCCTAAAAAAATTAGTTAAGAAATAGGGAAAACCTGAAACCAAAAAAATATAATTCTGGTATGATAATTAAAGGTTAACAGCATGGAGACATTATTGGTTCAAAGGAATATACAGATGTCAAGTTGGAAGCAAGAACAGGAAGTACTGACACAACACACAGAGAGGAAGGTGAGGGTCAACATCTCCAGGAATCGGGGCAGGTGAGCATAGGAACAAAGTGGTCACAATGTAATCCGTCACGCTTGTTTGCAGCTGTTGTCAAGTTATAAGTGTATGTTCACAACCCCATCTGCTACTAAGAGTGAATCACTCTTGCAAATAAAATATTAACACACTGATATGCATAATATACTTTATACAAATCCTGTGAGTGATGTTTCAAGAAGTTTGGGAAGAAAAATAAGTGCTTCCATTGGCCATTTTGACATGTGATTCTATGAGGTACTGTGAGCTTTTCAAGGAGGTCTGAATGTTATACAATTCGAATTATCCAATAACTATTCGCTGGCATATAGGCTACAGTTCTTTATAAATACTACTAAACTTCATATTTCACATATATTAAAATTTTAGATATTCATAGTAATGAACATAGCATGTAAAGACTATTGGAAGTATTTTTAAGAATCCAAGAATTCCCTAAAACCCCTAGGAATTGTTATTTCTTGTTCTTGAATCCCAAAGATTAATATTTATTGGGAATTTGGAAATACTACTTGGGTTGAAAAATTGCCTAAGAGAGTTTCCCTTCTTTGAGGTTCAGAACTAAGAAGAGGGACAAAAATATAAAAACCCAAAATAGTTTTACAGGCGTTATGATAATATCCTATTTAAGATATAGTTAAGACACAAAGGCAAAAGGCAGGTCAAATTAGTCTTTAGAAGTCTGGAGGGGGCTTCATAGAAAAAGGAGACAAGTGCTGGAATTGTGTCCTGAAGATTAAAAAAAAAAAAGTATTTTCCAGGTAGAGTGGAGGGAGGTAAGGTTGCTAACAGGCAATTCAAACATAGGGAAGCCTGCAAAGGCGGAGGTCATGAAACACTCCGGTTGTTCAGCAAGTGCACTGAGGAAGGGGGCGTTGATAATTGCTGACTGGGAGAAGCAGACAGCGATCTAACTGATGGAGAAGGCTCCTACATGGATGGGAAAATCTCTCAAGAATCTTAAGCAGTTGACTGACACGATTACATTTATATTTTAGAAAGATCCCTCTGGGGGACACATGTTTCAAAGTGTGTGAGACTGGAGATTCATACAGCAGACGACCACATCATTAGGCACATCCCTAAACAATACAATTCCAGATACTGTTAAAGACCCATGCATATCCAGTCATGGTAGAATGAAAACCTATGAGAGGACTTGGGAATGGAAGTGCGTATTAAGTTATAAAGGGTAAATTAACAACAAATAAAATTTTAGAAGAGAGAGAACGATGTTGATTGTACCATGAACTGAGAATTATGATAAACTGAACTCTGCAGCTGAGGTACCACACACACACACACACACACACACACACACACACACACACAGCAACAGCAGCTATATCCTTCCTATTCTTTTCATATAAGAAGAAAATCAATGTTTTTATTAATTCCTTTATATAGTAAACCAAATTGTTAAAAAGGGCAACTTCTTAAAAAGGAGATACCCAGTTATGCCATCACTCATGCTCCTAAGGAATCCACAGACATCTTATTTATTTTCCAAAGAGTCATACTACCCTCCTGATCCAGATTACCCTATTAAAAATGAAAAATCCATAGAATTATTTCTAGTTTTCCATGAGTAACACTGTTTTCATTGCTATCTTCCTTTCAGATTATATTTAGGGAAAGCTATTTATTAGAGGAACATCTATGAATCCCAATCAGGCTAACAGCTCTTATGTCTCCCTCCCCCATCATCCCATTCTGTTGATAGTGTTATGCACACTCTGTAAACAACTGATTCTGCTCACATGCAAACAATTCTAGTTTAATGATGAACAACAATAAAGGAGTTCACACACTTCTTCTATGGTCTTCCTGATCTACCCATGCTCCTTTTATAAGCACACTAACACTATATCCTATTATGTATTCCAAAGCTTTTAGACATAAGTGAATGTTCTTTTTGAAATTCTTTGATGTCCTACTGGAGCAGCTCCAGAAAAAAAATTAACACTTTTGGGGATTTTTTTACTGCATTCCTTTTAGTAGCCAAATAGGAAGCTGGTGGGGGAGTAGAGCCAAAGATTAAAATAAATGCATTATTCATTTTTAACAGTAGGTTTTTTTATTCTTCATTGTAATAGCTCTACAAGTAATTTTACTGTTAACACTGAATTTTTAGAGTGGTGTTATACAAATCACTTTTACAAAGACAGTAGCTAAAAAGATTTTCTGCTCACCATCAGTGCACAGATTAAACAAGTGACAATTTTCGCACACGATATGCTTCCAACGAGCATGCTCTCATGCTTAAAAAAAGGAAACAAAGCATTTCAGAATTGTATTTATAAAAGGATTTTTAAAAAGCACAGAGCAAGTTTCAGAACGAAAAAACATGAAAGGCTCTCCAATACACAAAATCAGCCCTGGATTATTTTTCTAATGCAACATTTAAAGCAGGACATCTGTGTTATTTATATAATATCATCAATAAAAAAATCACAAAGGTAGACTTAAGACAACTACAGAACCCAGTTCCTGTGTTATAAAATATTTTTTATTTTTGTCTAGTCTCTAACAGGCATGTAAACAAGGATGCTATTATTGTGCAGAGGCAAATATGTCCTAAAAATTGTCTCCTATTTTCTATGATGCTGAATACTCGAGCTTGTTCATATGTCTTGCTTAATGAAGCTAAAAATACTATGAATGCTATTCAGCTATCACAGATATAAAGTACCATTCAAGTTCAGGGGAACGCAAAGATCTTTAATGAGGAATAACAAATTAATCTCATGCACTGCTCTCATTTTCCCACTCAATGCCCAAATACTACAATCCATTCTATTTTTCTCTTATACCGTACCAAAAATTTTTACTGCAGCAATAAGTGTAAGAATACAAAATCCATTAGGGAGGAGGGGAGTAAGAAACAGTGTAAAGGTGGAGAAGCTGAGGTGGAGGAGGAAAAACAGGATTCGTCTCCTGTGAATTCAGTTATCAATTCTTAAATGTCTCCAGAGAGCTCACCCAGTATTCCTAGACCAGATGGAAAGGGCAGTATGGTGCAAAATTCTCTCAATCCCTAACCCAGCTGTCAGGAGGAATGGGGAGGCAGTCCCTGTTAGGAACTAACGTGTCACACCATATTTCATGTGGGTTGCACCATCTATTCATACATAGGCTGACCTCTGGACAGTGACTTTTTGCTTTCTTTTTGCTGGTTTTATCTATGTGGGTGCCTCTCAAATTTCTATAGGAATCCTTGACCCCTCTTCAAAATCCAATCATGCATTTCCAGGCCCTGCTAATGATTTCCTTCACATGTCTCACTCAACATCCCCTAAAATCAAACTCATTTCCCCTTAAACTGGGAAAAAACAGTTCCACCCCCTGACTTTTTCCCTGTGACTGGCAACAACATTCTCTCAGTCCTTTAAGCTTTAAATTTCAAAGTGATCATTAAGTTTCCTTCTCTTTGTGCCATCATATCAAGGTACTGCTAAATTATATAAACTCTAATCACAAAAGATTCATCAAATGTGCGAGGGCTGTCTGGAAAGCCATGTAATATGAAAAATAGAGGCATTTATGGCTGGATTTTTTTTGGACAGCCCTTGTATAGCCCCTCTTTTCTAATTTCCACTCTAATCAATCCAAAAGTTCAAATTCTCAAGACCTCTTTCTTAATTTGTTGCAAACATCTAACTGGTCTCCTTACCTTTAACCTCTTGCCCCCAATTCATTTAACCACCACTGTCAAATTAATATTTCTTATTTCTTCAATCCAACAGTGATCCTGCCACTCCGATGCTCAAAAATTTTCAGGGGTTTCACAATGACTATTTAAAATATTTCAAATCCGTTGACTTAATTACCAAAGCGTTTCGTGATCCTACCCCAAAAGAACTTTCCAAATGACATCAAAGTTGAAACTCCTGGACTATATATTATTAAGCTTTCATACCTTGTGCCTTTGTTCACATTGTTTCTTCATTACTCTTCCCTCCTAGTTTACTCTATGATAGATAATGAGTGAGACAGGAGGATACAAAGATGAATAGCAGATCTTACACAGACCCTAAGTTTCTTGGGAAAAGAGGAAGCATGGGTTTTGGAGTTAAGTAGGACTGGAGGGTTGAATTTAGATTTTGCAATTACTAGGAATGTGACTTTGGGCAAGTTCTTAACCTGAGAGAGAGCTTCCTGGTGTTTGAAATGAGAATAACATCATCTACCATGAAGAGTTGCCAGGAGATTTAAATGATATATTTTTAAAAGCCTGGTACAGTGTCTTGAATACAGGAAAGTCCTCATTCTTAGATACCATCCTTAGCTTCCCCAAGCAGACTGCACTGAAGATACTGATGTGTTAGCTCCAACCTGCCCACATCCTGACTTAACTGTAGACAGAGTAACGGCAGTTTTCTTCTACTCCTATTCTCCAAATTTGGAATTTTCAGGGACAACTGAAGCTAAGCCCACAGCTTAAGCCTCTTGACCCTCTGCCCAGTGATTTTTCCACTCTCCCACAACATCACACTGTGCCCCAGGCAGTTTCAGGCAAGGGGCATCAGTGTTAATGGGCAATCAGACAACTTAAGAAACTGACTGACAGAGCCAGTAAGGTATATGCATCTCCTAGACAGGCAAGTAATTTGGTTTCCCCTTCACATCTACATTCTTTAAATAAGGCTCAAAACTTACTTCATGATGGAAGGACACTGCCCAATTGTAATTATTTTTTTCCACTCTAAGATAGTGTCTACTTTAGTGGAAAGAGACATAGTATTTAGATTATGCCACATTATGGAAAACTGAGCTAGTTAGGGTCATGTTTCTAATCTATTCCACTGATATTTTAGCAGCCTTTAAAAACTGGCCTCCCAAATTTCCCACTGACCTTCATTTGAGTCTATACATGGAAAATTACCTCAGGAAAAAAAATGGGTTATTTACATGGTATTTGAGTAAGTCCAACAGTCTCAGTCTTAATTCTAGAAGCAGCCAATGCCAAAATATCCTAAACATAGTAGGAAAGAGTAACCGGGAAATCCTGGCAGCTGTGAATGCTTAGAATCCAAGTGAAAGTTCAAAGTCATAGTTTCGGGGAATCTGTTTATATGTAACTGCACCTCTGAAGGAAAGTAGAAAGCAGAGGGAACGAGCTTGACCTAAAGCAGATTTATGAACTCATCTACTTATTCAGGAGAAGCTTGAAAAAGTGGGCAGAAAGCAACTTAGAAACCATCCAAAAGAGAAGTATGTTGTGGTCTTTATTCAGAACTAAATTAGAAGTTCTTTTACTTAGACCTACGCCTCAACTTGGACTAGATAGTGAACATTTATGGGAATCTGGCTGCTCAGAATCCATGTTTTCATTATTTCGGAATCAATGTTCTCATTTCATTCTCGAGAACTCCCTCTTCTCTACTGTATGCACTCTTGATGGGACTATAAATCATCATGCCCTGCCTTCCTCCTAGACAAGGATGAGCAATAATACAAGCTGTGCCAAAAATTGAGCTCTAAAGTGGCTTAGGAATGAGAAGGTCAACTCCCAGAACAGAGCTTTGACAAGACTATTGAGGAGACCCTGCTGTTCATACACCTAATGCTGGCCTGAGACCTGTTCTCTAGCCCTTTTCTTGATTCTGTGAAACACCCAACATCCCAATAAATTCCTGTTCTGCTTCCTTAGCTAGAGTTGACTTCTATTACTGGCAACCTAAGTACTTGAAATGTGGAGTAGAAGCCATGTCACCTAGCTCTGTGTGTGTGTGTGTGTGTGTGTGTGTGTGTGTGTGTGTATACACTCACAACCAACTGGAAAGAAGCATGAGAGGTGTTTCTGAGGGCTGGTACTGTTGTATTTCTTATTCTGGGTGGTACTTGCATGGGTTTTTTTGCTTTGCAATGATACATAAAGTTGCACACCTATGATGAGCACCCTTTTTTTACATGTATGATATACTTCCGGGGGGTGAGGTGGGAGAATGGGGGCTGGAAACTGGGAGGAGAAAAAAATCACCAATGTGAAACAAAAATCCATCATGTCCACAGAGCAACTTGATAACCATTTTTTACCAGTACAAGCCATCAGTGATAAAATGAATTGATAGGCAAAAACAAAGACTTTTTGTTTTAATTAATCTGTACACAGCCTTAGCAAAGATAAATATATAATTTCAATAGGCTTTCTGAAATACTGAAAACAATTTTAAAAGATTCACATTACTTTTGCATGGTCCCTGGCATTCATAGATCCTAGACTGGAAATTAGTGCTCTAGTCTGAAAAGAAATCACATTACCAGCCAAAAGTATTCAGTAAAATTTGCCTCTTCTCTCTGTAAACTATTTGTTAGGCTTATATGGAAAATTACTTCTTAAGGAAAATGAGCTAATCCTAAGTAACACATTAAAATAAAACCAGAAGAATCTTGTTCTCAGTTCTTCCCCAAAGGGTGTATATTATAGTCTGAATTTTTTTTTTCTATACAAGTCAATTCTTCCCAACAGGGGGTATATTGTAATCTGAAGTTTTTTTCTATGTAACTCCCAAATCTATGTTCATTTTGAGTCCATCTGTCAGGATTCAAATCTTATCTTAATCACACACAAACTATGTGACTTTGGGCAAGTTTCTTAATCTGTGGTTCAGTTTCCACATCTGAAAATGGAGATGATATTGCTAGTACCTGCCTCATAGGGCTGTTGTGGAAAACAGGTACCATAATATATTAGTATTACAACATTTAAGTAAATTACTTAGCCCTGTGTCTAAATGTTAAATTATTACCTTTGCCAACCTATTTCTTTTTAAAAATGAAACACTGTAATTTGATTAGATATTGTGTGAGCATGAGGGGCGTTGTTGATATGAGGGCTTCAGCTTGAGGTGAATGGGTTGGGAGGTAACCTTGCATTGGAGAGCTCCCAGATATCAGGATCTGGAGGCCTTTTCTTTAGTCTTTCAATTCTTTGAAAGAAGAATATATTGATCTCCTGCCTAGAAAATGACTGCCTAGTTGATGAAGTTGTGCAGAGGATAGAAAAAGGGATTCAACTGTTCCACACGTAAACTTTCTATATATCCCCTTATTTTCTGCCCCAAGACTTATCCCCCGACTTCAGGTGTACCTGATATCTATCTCTAAGCCTTTCAAATATTTAAAGACATTCATGAATTTCTTAATGAGTTTGTGTTCTTCAGCTAGACATAACCATCTTCTTCAACTGTGTACATATGCTTCATTCATGTTTTATTAATTCATTCAAGAAATATTTAGTGATAGCTATTGTAATGGTTAATATTATGTGTTACCCAGATACTTGGTCCAAGAGTAATCTAGATGTTTCTGTGAAAGTATTTTTTAAATGAGATTAACATTTAAATCAGTAGTCTTTGAGAAAAGCAGGTTACCCTTCATAATGTGGGAAGGTCTCATCCAGGCAACTGAAGGTCTTAATAGGAAAAAGAATGACCTCTCAGAGAAGAGAGAATTCTTCCAGTAAACCAACTTTGAACTTTAACTGCAACTCTTCCCTGGTCTATCCTGAAGATTTTGGTGTCTCCACAATCACCAATTCCTTAAAATAAACACACACACACACACACACACACACACACACACACACACCCTGCTGGTTCTATTTTTCTGGAAAACCTTTACTAATTCCATCATGTTCTAGGAACATCAGTAGGACACACTACCTACCTTTGCAAATCTCCCAAGCTAAATTTACTTCATTATGTCTACATAACTCTTTAAACTCTTCCTAAACCACATATTTCAAATGCAATTTGACCAGAAGTTAGAACAAAATAAGCTGAGATTTTTTCCACCTCCCTAATTCTAGCTACTGTTATTGTTTCTTTAATGCAGCAAGGGCAACCTCATTGCATCGCTACTTATATTGAGCTTACCATGATACAATACCATGAGCTTCCCATAAGAACTGTTGCCAAGCCACATCTCACAAATTTTGCATTTGTGTAATTATTTTGGGGGGCCTGCACAAAATACCTAACATTTGTTCCTACTAAATTTGATCCTTTGAAGTTTAATTTTTCATTGAATGCTGTCAAATCTTTCAGAATCTTTATTCTCTCATTTAGTATATTTATAAACACTGTCATCTTCATGTTAATGAATGATTAGTGTTTATCAACTAAAAACAGACAGAGCCAAGATCAAGAGAAATCTCTGACATTATCAACCTTAGAGCAAAGCCTTAATTCAAACAGTCTGGGCATAAATATGATGCTTTTGAAGTTCTCAGAGGGTATTTGACATGCAAGGAAGGCAGGATATATGCTGCTCCAGACAGTCCTGGTTTCAAGTGCAGCCACTAAACTCTCTGAGTCTTATAACTGGATAAATTGCTTATTCCTCAAAGAGTGCCAATTTCTTTTTCAGTAAAATTTCTGTGTGGATTAAAACACACATAAAGCACTTGACACAGCAAGTATTGGACAAGTGTCTCCTTTGAAACACGTAAGAAGTGCTCAGAAAGAGTCAGATCCATTCCCACTTCACATTCCCGGATCAGACTACAGCCTAAATCATTTGGCCACAGGCCATTGAAGGAGGAAGAGAGAGAAAGGGAAGCAGACTGGGAGGGAAGGAAGGAGGGGATGTAGATACATGAATGATTTGAAGTTGCTGTGCAAAGTTGGAATAACGACAATGAATACGTTGGAACTTGGACATACATCCAGGGGAATAAGTGACTACTGCTAAGGCCACAAATTCTTTAACAGATACTGAAAAGTTTAGAAAAATACTTTCATTTAGTCCCTTGGCAAATTACAACTTCTAGCCAGAGAGGAATAAATACGATGTTTAGGATTTGGTTAAATATTTAAATCGCATTTCAAAATGTTGGTTTTGGCAAAATCTAAAATAAATTTTGCCAAGTCCTTGACTTTTTTACTTGTATGTATTGAAAGGAAAGCCAGCTTGTAGATTTGAATCATTTAGATTTGACTCATTAAAATGTATAGTGTGTTTTATCAAGCCACCAAAACTCTGCCCCAAATCATTTACAGTTTAACTCAGACAGAAAGAAAGTCTTATATAAATCACAGCTCTCACACACTAAGTTGCTGAGACTTGAAAGAAGAGATTAACTCAGAAAGGACTCATGAAAGAAAGAAATTTTGGAGAGGTAATTAAAGAAGTGAAATAGCACTAAATACACAGGAAATGGAAAACCATTCCAAATATGCAGACAGAAGTGATATTACATAATAGCTGACAAGAACTATATGTAAATTTCAGTTATTGGATTTTGATTTAAAGATATTTCCGAAAAATGTCTGGAAGAACAACTGGATCTTTGGAGCATCCACATGATCCAACAAACGATTACTGCCCATCTCCACACACAAGTCTCTCTAAGGAACACTGGGAAACAATGCTGGACAGGACAGCCATGCCCTTGTTTTCTGAAGGCTTACCGTCTATAGGGAAAATAGATTTTAAAAAATAGTGAAGACACAAAATAATTACAAACTGCAGTAACAGCTAGGAAGGATAAAAGCATAAGTAATAGTCTATACATAGATTTTTAAGTTGCAATATTAGGGCCATTAATAAAAATGAATAATAAATTTTCAAATTCTTAGGGACCTTGAAGCTCATCACATCCAGCTTTTCCAAGGAGAACCTAAGGCACTGTGGGGGAGGAAAATTCTTTCTCTACCCCTCTCAGTTATCAAATTGGTCATCAAATTGGTCTAGTAATCAAATTGACATGAGACAGACTAACAGAAGAAAATAACCAAATTTAATTATATATTACATATGGGGGTTCCATAAGAATATGAGGCCAAGGACAAATTGGGCAGTTGAGGCTTTTATGCCCTTGAGCTAAGTAGAAAGGGGGTAGTGGTTTGGACTTCAAAAGAGAGGAAAGCACTTCACAGAAGATCAGAAAAGTGCAAACATTTGGTAAACAAATTCTTGCCAGTCACCTAGAAACAATGAGACTCAGAGGGTAGTCTAACAGACTTACCTTGGTTCTTCTCTGTCTGCCACATTTACTTCATGCTAGGCTGAGGTAATAGCTCCCCTGGAGCAAGCTTTCCTATCTGAATTACTTCAGGCAGGTAAGGAGGTAAAAGTGTCTTCTTGACTCTTTTGTTTCTTAAAAATAACCAGCTTAAAATAATCACTATTCCCCCAAAATGCATATTTTAGGGTGACAAACTCTGTTCTCCCCTCAGTATCAGTAAGTAAAGTGCTTTGATCAAGGCAAGGGGCAAAGGAAGAAACAAAGGTAGAACTGAATACAGGTTTCCTAACTCAATATCTTAGATCAATTTCTTTATTCAACTTATACTGAGCATCTACTATGATAGGGCACTATGCTAAGTGCTACAGAGTAGACAAAAATTAAATGCACCCCTCCCCAACTCTCAAAGAGCTTACAGTCCTGGAAGGGAGATAAGCATGCAAACGAATGATGATCAGAAAACTGTAAGTGTAAAAAGTATCAGAAATGCTCTACTCCTGAACTTTCATATTCTTATTTTTTAATCAAAGTAATACATGTACATAGTCAAAGAGTGCAAAAAGACTTAAAACACAACAGTACTGACCTGCCCTGGTCACCCCACCACCAAGGGTCCCACATTCCCAGATGTAACCATGTTATACTTGTTCAGCTGCTATTTCTGGCATTTAACATCAGGTTTCTAAATCATGTGTCTATACTACTGATATATTGGTATCCGATATGGTTATGAGGATTTCCACTTTATACCCACTTCATTTTTCCAATCTCAGACTCCCAATATAACTGTTTTTAGAATAACTAAGTAAATATTGCTTATTTATAATTAACACACTATACTATGATTATATTTCCTTTCTGTAATATCTTTTTTTTTTTCCTACAGTTGATTTGCATGTACTTTATTGTTCTTTTTTGATCTCTGGATAAATTTTCTCCCACATTCCAAGAATTCTAAAGACATTCTAAATACAATTTTTCCTAAAGTCAAACCTATCAGATAACCTATTTGTTCCTGTGATTATGCCTTCATTGCCATCTCTCAGGTTCAGTTCTCATAGATTATACCTTCCATCTGTAAAGATGCGGAAGTAGTAGTTGTTAGTGTCCCACTTCACCCCTCCCCCACAATCTCAGCCCTCCTTCTACAATACCTAGCACCCCTGATTCCTGAGCCTTTCTCACATTCTGCTGGCTGAATTAATTGGCTTATCACTGGTTTGTCCCTCTGCAGATGATAAGACATGATGTTCTTACTGCTAATTTATCTACAATTCTTCTATCTGCTTTCCATCTTCCTGTCCTGTGGATGAGGGTTAGAGATACCTCATGGTTTTACTAAAGATGGAATGTGTGTATCTATTGTTATTGTTTGTTTGTTTGTTTGTTTTTAAGTGATTTCTGATAAGAGACAGAAGTATTTTTTCCTGCCATTTTTAAATAGGTAAGTCTCTAATTATGAATTTAAAACCTAAAAAGATTCATAAATGTGAACGAAATATAATCCAGCAAAACTCTACCCACTAGTAACGGGTATATGATGATTATACACTATCAGTTCAGAAAGGCTATTATATTATTGATTATCCATTTCTGATAATATGATGTAGTAGCATGACTTCTGAGGTCCAACTGCCTAGCTCTGAATTCTGTCTTCACTTCACTACTCACATGGTCTTGGGCAAATTCTCCTTATACCAATCTCTTAATCTGAAAAATGTAGAGTGGTGGTGACAATTAAGTGAACAAAAGACTCAGCACATAAATAATAAATACTAGTTACTATTATTAATGCCAACAGCTCTAATACTCCAAAGTAGTGAGACTGACAAACACTGTTTTAAGTACTTCATAGGTATTAACTCATTGAATCTTGGAAACAATACTACAATCTTATGCAGGTACTTTTACCAGGTCAGTTTCACAAAGGATGAAACTGATGCACGAGTAGGCTAAATAACTTGCCCACGGTCACACAGCAAAAAGACAGGTGACTATGATTTAATTCCAAGTAATCTGGTGCTAGAGACTTTGATCTTAACAACTTACACTATATTGCCCAAGGACAGCATCATTCAAATCTGAGTCCCCAAATTCTGCTTAGTTCTGTTATAAAATACCAATTAAAGAAGCGTTCCAAAATGACACTGCAAAATGTGAACCAAAGTATTTCTCCATTCAACTGCCTTCTGTGTAAAGGCAGTAGTACAAAACCATCGTGTACACGTGACATTCATTTCCATAGTGTGTAAAGAACACAAAACATAAAAATAGCATGCAGTTGTTAAGCCTACTGGTCCCAAATCATTCAATGTGATTATATTCTTTCCCACAGAGAAATGTGTTTTCTATCTTCTTTGTGTGAACTGAAAGATTTATAAAAGTGAAAACTTACCTTCCTCTGCCAAGATCCCCATTAAGATATAAGTTCTTAATTAACTAAGCAATTAGTCATGATTGAAAGTGAAAGCTAAAATGGAGCACAAATACATAATTTTGTGATTGTTTTTCTCCACTAAAACCATTAGCTAGAATTTAATAGTGTGTCCTTTGGGTTCTGGTTCTGAGTAAGATGGAAAAAGCACATTGCACCATGTCTCCCCTACTGAATGCAGCAATAAAACCTGCACAAAATGCACAGAGCAGCTATTTGAGAGCTCCAAGGAGTAAATAATAACAGTGAGACTAGATTAAAAGACCAGAATTCAAAATACCAACAATGAATTTCTGCTTTTTCCTCCAGTATCCCCCAGCCTGGACTCAAGAATCACCAAAACCAATAGTAGATGCCGAAATGCAAACAGACAGAGTTCCAGATTAGCCCTCCAATTCTGACTCAACAGGTGAGAAAAAAAAATTCCTAACACACAAAGTTCAGGAAATCCCAATTTTCCTTGTATTACTACTTTAAATTTTCTCTTCTCATATGCCTCAGTCCCTAGGCAATCCTATGGCAGTGGCAGCAGCAACAGGGAGAGGAGGGAGGGACCCACAGGTGCCTAAAACTTGGAGAAAGAAAAAAATTCCTTTCCATTTTGAGCAGCTGGGGTCCAAGGTATATTTGGTTGCTTTTTTTCTCTCTCTGTCTACTTACCTCTTGGCCCTGAACATAGGTACAGCCGTGGGAAATGTGTGACACTACAGAATAACTAAAGTCCCAGTTTCTGGCCAGGGGACCAAAAAGCAGTGGGGATATTAGAGAGAGAGAGAGAGAGGTTTGGGACGGGAGCTCATCCTGAACTGAGCACACATGGATATGATCTGATCCTAAACACCACAACAAAGATTTGAGATCTGAGCTAAACTATAGACACCTGCCCGGATCTCAGACTGACCACTTGGGACAGACTGAAATAGAACTACAAAAGCTTTGAAATGGAATTGACATTGAAACCATAAACCACAGGAGGGCTCATCAGATCTTGCAACCTGATTCTCTGGGTTGACCGTCTACTAAAATAAAAACATCAACATTCTTTATAGGATATAAATATAAAACCCCAAGTCTTATAATATTAAAAATGTCCAGAATACAATACAAAATTACTCAGCATTATAAAAAAACTAGGAAAATTCCAACTTACATGGGAGAAAAAAAATTACAGGTATCAATACCAAGATGACACATACAAGGTCAGGCAATTAATTTTACGAACTCATCCTAGAAAAAGAGCTACATACCTCATTGCTGAATATCACTACATTCGCTTTTGAAGTACTCCCCTTGGGAAGCTATGCACTGACACCAGTGCCTACTCCACCCTTCAAAGCAATTTTGGAACTCTTCCTGGAATGACCATCAGAGCAGTGATCACATGACCCTTGATGTCCTGAATGTCATCAGAAGGTCTTCCTTTCAATATTTCCTTTATCTTTGGGTAGACAAAAAAGTCATTGGGGACCAGATCCGATGAGTAGGGATGGTATGCCAATACAGTTATTTGTTTACTGGCTGAAAACTCCCTCACAGACAGTGCTGTGTGAGCTGGTGCATTGTCATGATGTAAGAGCCATGAATTGTTGGAGAAAAGTTCAAGTCATTTTCATCTAATTTTTTCATGCAGCCTTTTCAGCACTTCCAAATAGTAAATTTAGTTGACTGTTTGTCCAGTTGGTACAAATTCATAATGAGCAATCCCTCTGATATCAAAAAAGGTTAGCAACATCGTTTTGACTCTTGATTTGGACTGACAGAACTTTTTTGGTCGTGGAGAATTGGCTGATGCTTTGTTTCAGAGTCATGTTGGTACACCCATGTTTCATCACCAGTGATAACACGGCCCAAAACATCGTCTTGCCTCTCCAAAAGGTCTTGGCAAACTTCGACTCTCCTTTGCTTTTGTTCATCAGTGAGTTCCTTTAGGACCATTTTTACACACACCTTTCTCATGCCAAGATTTTCCTGTTTCTCTATTGATGTTTACTTCATCTGCTATGCTCCTCAGAGTCAGCTGATGATTTTGACACACAATTCAATGAAGTTTTGCAATGTTTTCATCAGTTCTGTTTACTACTGGCTGCCCTGACTTCTCTTCATCAGCGACGCTTTTTCTCCCCTCAGAAAAACATTTAAACCAATTGTACACTGCTGTTTTCTTCATGGCATTTTCCCCATTAACTTGGACTAATATGTCCCTGATTTCACTTCCACTCTTATCAAGTTTAACAAGAAATTGAATGTTTGTTTGCTGCTGTAATTCAAGCTCCAACAATCTCATAACAGCACACAAAAACACACAACAGTAATGAATACCACTCAGTAAGACACTGCCATACGTTGACACGAACACAGCTGCGAGACACAGATATACCAAGGTTATGAAATCTTACTGAGTTGCTTGTACAGTGCTGCCAACATAAGCACATTGTGGCAAGTTCACAAACTTCATTGTCAGACCTTATATATATATCAGATCATTGTTAGGAACACATTGCTGGGCACACACACTAATTTAAGGATCACTGTTCATCATCACATACATACATCAAAACATATACACAAAAAAGTACTCAGGAACCAAACCTTTTTTTTAGTAGAAGCTGTCAAAAATGTTAAAAATGTGACTTTCCAAAAACTCAAACCATGACTTACATGTTATCTTACACGTAGTGACAAATCACTCTAGAGCAGCTAGCAGTATTAATAATTAGCTGTAATTTATTCATGGACATTGCCCAAAGTAAATCCCCAGAGAATTATTTTAGATCTTTGAATTTGGTCCTATATAAATTACCTACTGCAGCATGCTTACAGTCCAGGTATGTAAGATATTAAGAGCCTCCATTTAACAAATCAGTAACTGATACCCTGAAAGGCTCAAAGCAGGTCACAACACTAATATATGGTTTGATGAGCATTCATATTCAACTATTATGCTATCTAATATGGTAGCCACTAGCCACATGCAGCTACTGAGCAACTAGAACGTGCCTAATCAAAATCAAGAGATTCTGTAGGTATAAAATACACACCAGATATCAAATATTTGGTACAAAATAAAGAATGTATAATACATCATAATGTTTATACTGATCACGTGTCAAAATACTTTAAATATATTAGATCAAAAATATTAAAATTAATTTCACCTGTTTCTTTTTACTTTTTCAATGCAGTTACTTGAAAATTTAAAATTACATATGTCTTGAGGGCAAAGGGGTGGAGGGAGGAGGAAGGAGTCAAATATACGGTGATGGAAGGAGAACTGACTCTGGGTGGTGAATACATAATGCAACACACAGACGACATATTGTAGTTTTACACCTGGAACTTATGTAATTTTTACTAACCAATGTCACCCTAATACATTTAACAATAAAAAAATAACAATAATAAAATAAAATAAAATTACATATGTGGTTTGCATTGTGTTGCCATAAAGCATTCCTGAAGCATTAGATTCTAACAAAATGAGATATCTGGAGGCAAAGAGACTTAGATTTACATCCCAGACTCTACCACATATTTACAAATTAACTTTACACAAGATCAAGTTAACATCACTAAAATGAACTTTTAGCACATTTAAAATTAATATATTAAATCTATAACAAAGTACCATTAAGAGGTTAAATGATACATGAAAGATCTAACAATGTGTCCTACAATTAATAGCTACTCAATGTTAATTTCTCTTTTCCTTCTCTTTCCCAGCCCATTTCCCTATTAATTTAAGCTGGAGTTAAACTTCTGCAGTGGATATGTTAGTCCCAGTGCCTACCATCCCCAACACAAACCCCATGACCAGAAAAGCAGATACAGGCTGATGGCGATTCCTTAGCCCAAAGTGGACACCTGACTCAAGCATGACCTCTCTTCAGTCTGGTCAATGGATACTCTGATACAAGGGGCCCATCGAGTGGGTCAATTGTAATTTGCTAAACCAGTCATATTGCTCCCTATGAAATTCACCCCAGCAACAGACACAGACCAGTTAATAACAAGGGATAATGAAGCAGACATGGAGAGAGAAGTGGAGGTAACAAGAAAAAAAAGCCAGTCATTCATCCCACAAATACTAATGCCTGCCTATTTGTTGCATGCCACATGACCTGAGAGGCACTATGAGAGAAATGAATTCCTAGAGCTTGAAGAGATCCAGATGCCCTCTAGTTCCAGTCCCCAGTCCTCTTTACAATCCTTTCTTTTTTTTTTTTCCTTAAGATGGATGGCCTAAGGCTCTGTTCCTTGAAACCAAAATGATGTAACGCAGTTCCACAAGGGAAGGCACAGAAAGGTGGTTTTTTGTTAGATTAAAAAGAAAAAAAGACAAAATACATCTTGCCCTAGGTAATAACTCAAGTGAGAAAAGGTTTCTACTCAAAGCATATGGTTAGCCTTTCCTAAAAGTGATACAGAGAGAACAAACAGGAAAATGAACAAGTGGAAACAGGAAGGAGCACTGACCCTAAATATTCCTTTACAAAACAATTAGCACCAGAAACATGCTTTTCAATGTCTTATCCCCATTGCATGGAAATAGTTAGGCAAAAAGCAAAAATATATGCCAACTACAATGACAAATCGTCAGTACTCTTAAGGGTTTTCATACAACTCTAAATCTCTGCATCAGTCTCCTGACCATTTATTGCAGGAGTGTCTACGGACCTCACTAAAATAATTTGGGATTCTAAGGCAGGAAAGGCAGACATGTCCTCTCTCTAATGTATTTCTGGACAGGCCTGAAGTCTAGGCCAGAAGTGTAGTAATGTACAGGACAATAACAACTAGCTGTTTTAAATTGTAACTTTTTTGATAAAATATCTCAGTGATTTCAGCTTTGGCTTCTTAGCATTAATGTTCCAGCCCTTGGGAAATGTCTCCCCTTGGCAAAAGACACGTGAGACTGATTCGTAAACCAAAATTTATTTACTTATTAAAAACTAAATTTACTTTCCACTTACGTGCAAGAATAACCATGCTACAAACTCAATGTTGGTTTTAATCATTGCAAGTGCCCACTGGCCATATCTCCATGCTCACGCTAGAGAAGAGGCATTGCTGAGTACTGACTCTGTACCAAGCATTTCATCTAGGCTATTATTTTCACTCTTATGATAAACCACGTGAGGTAGGTTATGTGACCCTACTCTAAAATAAAGAAACTGAGCATCAGAAAGATAATCTATTTCTCCAAAATTCCCAAGCAAGTCAACGTCAATGTCAAAGTATGGAATCTGACCTTGGGCAGCCTTACTATTATCCATGATGGCCCAGAGCACAACCTTTCCAGAACTATTAATGTCTCTAAGAAGTAAGGTGTAGAAAAATGAGTCTTTCTTGTACATGTCTCAGTGACTTTGGATATTTCTAATTTCAAGAAAGACCCATTTGTTTAAAGATCCCAAATCAACCAACAGTCATTTTTCCAACACTATAAATTCTAAATACAATTGTCTGTCAAATAAGCTAGATCTAAGAACATTTTAGATACTCATTTCCCCCAAATCTATATGATGACTCTGCTTGCTGAGACCACACCCTAAGGGCAGAGCACTTGCCAAACTACTAACAATATTTCCCTTTCAGAAATAATCCAAGACAAATACACTCTCATAACATGTTAAAAGAAGCCCTACTGACAAAAATCACTTAATGGAATTTACAAATGAACCAACGTTCAGTCCTTTCATGGTATTTTAGAAGCTTGCCAAATATATTAAAACCAGAACCCAAGTATCAGAATGCAATTGGGGCACATCTTTAACTCTTCCAGAACCTTCCTCTGGGTGGGACTGAGATGCAGTTTAACAAGCTTCCAGGTGATGCTTGAGTAGCAAGGAACTAGGCTGTATCTAGTACGGAGGCCCTGAGCCCAATCCAATTAGAATCACAGGGGTCCCAACTGGCACCTGGCAGAGCCCACTCTTCTAGAGTTCTAAAACTTCCCCCAATGATTCTAATGTGCACTCTGGGCTGAGAATTGCCATGGCTGAGAATCAATGGCCCAGCTCATCAGAGCCTCATTTCTGCTGAATATCCTTTCTCTGAGTTCTTCTCCCCAAGTACTAAATGAACAAATAAAACAAACGCAAAAAAACCCTGGTCCTGGTTAACTCAGAGTTGAGTAAAGAAAACTGAATTTGGAGAGAGAATAGTAATAGATACTCTGATGGTTATTTTGTGTGTCAACTTGGCTAGGCTATGGTACCTAGTTGTTCGGTCAAACACCAGTCCAGGGGTTCCCTGGTGGTGCAGTGGCTAGGCTTTGGCACACTCAACGCTACAGCCTGGGTTCAATTACCAGCCAGGGAATCACCAAAAAACAAAAAACACAAAACACCAGTTAAATCAGTAAACTTTTAGTAAAGCAGTTTAACCTCCATAAGTTTGGTGGGCCTCATCCAATCAGTTGAAGGCCTTAAGAGAAAAAAACTGAGGTTTCCAGAAGAAGAAATTCACTACTATAATGTAACACAGAAACCCTGCCTCAGTTTCCAGCCTGCCTGGTCTGCCCTGTAGATTTCAGACGTAAGACTGCAACATCAACTCTTACCTGAATTTCCAGCCTTCCTACCCACCCTACGTTCAGACTTGTCAGCCTCCACAATTGCATGAGCCAATTCCTTAACATCTCTCTCTCCTCCCCACCCCTTCTTGTGTATGTATACGTGTGTCTGTATCTTACTGATTCTGATTCTCAATATACATACTGTTTATTTAAATGCAGACCATGTGCTAGAAATCATGCTAAGTTCTTCACATTCAATCCTTACAACAACCAAATTAAATAGCTGAAGAACAAAGCTAAAGGAGAAGAAGTTGTGACAGGGATAGGGAAGCTTCATTTAGTGACTATGGAGGGAAAGCAGTATAGGAGATGTTAGCATTAGGTAAGTCAAGGAAAAGTCAAGGATAAAAAAGTAAGTGTTCACTGAAAAATAAAAGCCAAAAGGAAAAGGAAGGAAATATACAGATTCTCTTAAAACTTCTACTTTAGGAAATAACTAAGAATGTATAAGAAGTAAACAATAATAATGCCCTTGCTATTTATAACCTGTCTTCTGGGGATTCCTAAGCACTTTAAATCATAACAAAGCCTTAAAATTATGCTAGGTAGAGAGACTTCCACTTTCCATTTTCACAGGTAAAGAACTTGGAGGTCACCACTGTGCCTTACAACAAGAAAAAAGCTGAACAGACTGAAAAATCAGCAACTGTTCTGGAACTCATAAGAGAGGGGAAGGCACAGGGCAAACCACTGCCCCCAAGATTGGGGAGACAGATGAATAAAGGGGTCTCAGCTTACCAGGCTAGACTTTCACAAGCAGAAAGTGCCATGTGCTGGGGCCGAAAAACCTGAACTGTAATTGGGGAATTTCTGGAGTCTCAGTGTAGATAAATGAGCCTTGAAAGCTCCCTTCTAACTAAACTTTTCATTTCTGAAGAACGAGATTTTCCTCTCTAAAGTATAATTATCCTCGGGGAAAGTAAATTATCTCTGAGCCAATAAGCTGATAGACAGCTGATGGAAAAAAATCACTAATTTTTTTTGTAGAAAAAAATCACAAGTGAAAAAAAAGATGTATGTTCTTAGAAATATCGAATGCCAGGAAAACGAAATACTATATAACCTTTAATCCTAGTGTATAGTATAGCTAAAGAACAATTACTATATATACTAAACACACTTTTGGAATGAATGAAGGAAGTCATCTATACTAAGAAGGAAGAAAAGAATCTCAACATCCAGACCATCCATGATTTTGCATCTATTAAAGTAGAAAATATTACCATATTCTCACATCTGTCAGTCTGTGCTGTCAGACTTCACATTTAGCAATTATCTTGATGCCAGCTGTCCTCACAATTTCATTGCAAATTTCACTCCAAAACTTCCAAGTGATTAGCCAAAGGTAGTGACAGAAAGATGGCCTCTGCAGGAGAAGTACCGTATCCTCTCAGTGCACAGGGGGAACACAGAATCCTGTAGTGGGCATTCGTTACTTTGCCCTCACCCCTGCCCAGGATCATTCCAGTCCTCCCAGAACAGCTCCAATTATTGTTTGCATAACATCTCTCCTCTTCTCTCAGTCATGTGGACTGGATAGGGTCTTCTTACCCCAGTCAACCAAGCCAGAAATGAACACAAGACTTCTGATACCATGACCAGTGCTCTACCAGAGTAGACATTTATTGCTTTGTCTGCCCACTACATTTCCTCCTTATGGCATAGCAATTAATGGTGGGAGCTCTGCATCAAGCTGCCTGGTTTTGAAACCTGTGTCCATCATTTTATGATGGACATAATTTGTAAGTTATTTACCTACTCTAAGCCTCAGTTCCCTCATCTGTAAAATGAAGATTCATTCACATATTCCAAGACTATTTATTGAACACTTACTATGTTCCCAAAGACATACAGGTCCTGGGGTTAGATAATGTGAATAAGATAGAAAAGGTTGATAAGATCATGGAGTTTATATACTGTAGTACAGGAGTCAGATGATAAACAAATAAGAGAAGTACAGATTATGATGTGCTATAAACAAAATAAGTGTGGTGAGATAATAAAAGATCCACTTTCTGCAAAATATTCAGTATAAAGTATCTCTGAGGAGGTGACACTTAAACTGAGACATAAAGGAGAAGAATGGCTTAGCCACTCAGTGAACTAGAAAATCATTCCAGGAGGAAGAAAGGCCAGAGACAGGCAAGAGCTTGGCATGAGCAGAGACCTGTGTAACCGAAGCACAGTGGGTGCGAAGGGGTGGACCACAAGCTGAAGCTGGAACCTAAGCAGGAGCCAGGCCACGCTGGTCCTCACAGGGGATGGGGAGGAGTTCAGAGTTCACTCATTGAAGTGATTTATTTACACTTTATGTTTTTAAAAGGTCATTCTGGTGGCCATATAAGAACGGATATGGAAAAGAAGAGTTAACTGTTTAAAAAAGATAAATGAAAGGAAGGAAGAAGAAAAGAGGGAGTAAATCAGAGATGATTCCTGAGTTAATTGGCTTGTGCACTGTATGGATGTTCATTTATTTATTAAGATTAGAAAGATCAGATCAGGGCTTGAAATTTATTATATCTGAGATACCTATCAGACCACATCAAAATAGTTGTTATACATATTAAATGAGATAATTTATGTAAAATGCATAGCACAATGCCTAGCTTATAGTAAGCACTCAATAAATGTTAGTTAATATCATTATTTGGGAAAATAGAGGGAAATCCCTCCCCTACACTACTCATGTGGTTCTTGTAATATCTGACAACCTAATCTTTTCCCTTGGCCCAGCTACAGGGTTGGACCACTAACCCAGAGGCAGCCAATCACAGCGGCCCATTTTCTTAGCCACAGTGATTGCTCCATGACTGCACCTGGACCAATTGAAATTCTTTCCCAGGATTTTCAAAATAAGATCTGGAAGAGAAGTTCTCTTTCCTATGTATTGTAGTAGAAACACTGTTTTCTCCTAAAGAGCCCAGAGACGTTCCTTGGAGGTTTAGTGGCTAGGTTTCAGTGTTTTCAACACCACAACCTGAGTTCAATTCCCAGCCAGGGGACCACCAATAAAGAAATAAATAAAAATAAAGAGCCCAGGGCTGTAACAGCATGGTTCCTGCTCCTAGAAGAAAAGCCCTCAGTAATTGGAGGGAATGAGGCTGACACTCAGAGAGAAGGAGAGATGAAAGACTGAGTCCTAGAGGCACAGAGCCCCTATTCCCAATGACCCTAGAGCAGTACTATCCAACAGGAACATAATGTGAGCCGCATATGTGGCCATATTAAAAAGAAGTAAAAATAATAGTTAATTTTTTAAGGTTTTATTTAACCCAATATATCCAAAATATTGTCAACATATTTTCAGTATAAAAAAGTGTTAGAGTACTTTCTTTTTGTATACTGTCTTTAAAATCCAGTGTATATTTTAAACTTACAGCAAATCTAGCCATATTTCAAGTGACTGATAGCCATAAATGGCTAATGTCTCCTGTACTGAATAGCAATGCTTTACACAGAAGCACTACCCCAACCCTTTGCATGCCATGAGCCAATGCACGACCTTCTAGGATGGAGCTAATTTAAGTTGGGTTTTTTATCACTTGCCTCAAAGATTTCTTAGTTTGATTAAAAACATTATTTTATTTACTTCATTTATATCTTGAAACACTAAATTTTTAAAAATCGTAGCATAAACTATGCTCTGATAATTGATTTAGTAATCTTTGGCACATAGACCATCACCCATCTTCATACTTGAGTATCAACTTCAACTTGACACACACACATACTGCAATTAAGATCCATTAGACCTCTGTAGTCCAGGCTTGGTGAGCATGAGAGAACAGAGGAAAATTTTGTAAATACAGAATCATAAGTTATACACAGGGAAACTCTGAAGAAGTTGTTATGAGGTAGAATCTCAGACTCTATTTTTTTAAATGCTCTCCTAGTAATTTTAATAACCATCCAGATTCAGAACTACCAAATTGGATTACTTACTGAATCAAAGTAGTCATTTTTTTCCCCTGCACTTGTTTTTCTCTTCTACTGATACATTTATTTCCTGTTATATTTACTGAAATGCATGCTCCTTTAGGACAGAAACCTCACTGCATTCACCTCTGTATACTTAATGTCTAGCCTAGTAATGGGCATATTTTTAGGTACACAATAAATTTGCTAAATTAGAATAAAAACTTAAAGTGGGCTTTTAATATGACAACTAGATTTCCAATATGAGATCTAAAATAGTCCACAGAAGTGGGAGATAGTAAGAGGGTACTAAGGTTAGGTAATGACCTATATCCCCTTCTTTCTGTTTTCCCTGATTCCAATTAACACACTGCTAGTTTGAATTGAAAAAATTAGTAATTATTGGAATTGTTTTGACTAGAGTCACATAGAACGAGTCCTATAACTACATTAAGTGCCACGCGATACCAGAATGCCAACCTATGGTTAGACAATCTTGATTTGTTGGCTTCACTTATATCCAGGCCCCACAGAAGCGAGTAGAAGTTTATATCATTAAGAATTAAGCATTGAGAATACCAACTGTTTCCTGCTGAATGAGAGTTATAAGAAAGGAATTCTAGGGAGTTCCCTGTAGTGGCTTAAGGCTTCGGCGCTGGCGCTGTCAGTGCTGCGGCCTGGGTTCGATTCCCAGTCAGGGAGCTACCCACATACCAAAAAGCAAAAAAAAAAAAAAAAAAGAAAAAGAAAAAAGAAAGAAAGAAAGAAATTCTAAGGTCCGTGGGCAACCAGGAAGAGGACATAGCATAGCGTTCGTGAATAGCTCTTGGCTCCTCACTTACATTTTCCTTCCTTCTTTCCCTCCACATACACAAAAGCTAGCATATTCTAGGGGGTTCAATAAGGTGCTGGTGCAGTGCCTTATACATAGAAAATACATAACAAGGATTAGTACCACATTAGTTTGCTAGGGCTACCATAAACAGAAATTTACTTTCTCACAATTCTGGAGATTAAAGTTTTAGCAGGCTGGTTTTCTTCTGAGGCTTCACTCCCTGGCTTGTAGATTTTTCCTATGTATTCATATGGTCTTCCCTCTGTGTAAGTCAATGTCCTGATTTCCTATTCTTATAAGGACATCAATCCAGTCATATTAGATTAGGACCCATCCTAATGACCAAATTTTAATACACTTATCTCTTTAAAGCTCCTATCTCCAAATATAGTTACATTCTGAGATACAAAGAATTTGGGTTTTTTTGTGGGGGGAGCACAATTCAGCCCATAACAAGTACTATCTATGTATCCATCCACCTTTTCATGGATGAAATCCAGGAATGGCTGAACCTTGAAAAGGTGATATAGTTACTTGATCTCAGGGATATACTAAACATGAAAGATCCAAATCAGCGGTTTCAAATTATGCTAAAATTTTTAGAGGGTTTTAGCTATACTCAGAAACTGTTAATAGTAGTCTAGGCATCTATTTTTTAAAAATCAAGCTTCTTAGGGATTGCGGCATACACCAAAGTTTAAGGACCATTGACAGAAACCTGGAATGAATAGTTCCATAAAGTTATTTTATAGCCTTGGATGAACCAAGTCTGGTCTGAATCCTGAAGGGCATCTCAACCCAGAGAGCTAGAAATGAGGCAGAAACAGGACTGGTAAAGAAGGGAAAAAGAACTCAAGTGAATAATCTACATGTACCACGATGTTCTCTTTATCATTAAACCTTTCTGTTATTAAAAATTCACTCTAATACCACATATTCTCTTTGAGACTTGTCCAAACAAAGCCTTTCGAAAGAAGTAATGCATAATGAACAGAAATTTCAGGGGAAGGCTGGCAAGAATCACAAATGATGGCCATTTGCTTCATACCTAATACAACTCATTATCTACTGGATTGATATTATTATTACTATTATTATCATCATCATCATCATCATCTCATCAATGAATTCAAAGAACTAGCCCATATTCATCCCACCTTCTCTCCCTCTACTTCAAACTGCCTCTGGGACAGGCTGGTATACATTTTTGTAACTCTCTGGTCTTATAAAATAGTTAATTAATAATATCTGCAGAATTATATTTCTTTACATCATTAAACAGAACTGCATTCAAAGTAAAACCTAGTCAAACAATGTTATCATCATTTTTAAAATAATACTTTATTTTCACACTTAAGTACCTTCATGTACTTCAATATTTTTATCTCTGCTTTCCATCCAATAAATATTTATTATAGGCCACAAATAATGCCAGGAATATAAAATACAACAATGAATAAAACATAATCCCTGACCTTTAGTAAAGTAAGGTCTAGTGGGAAAAGGTAAGTGTAAACAGTATCTACAAGGGAATATGCCATATTATAGCAAGATATCCACAAGGTGCTATGGGGCACAGAGAAGGAAGCTAATATTGCCTGAAGGCAGAGTTTCCAAATATAGACTGAAGGGTATAGTTAAGCATCCAGGCAAAGATACAGCCTAAGCACAG
>PVJL010007325.1:0-74216 GCA_004026885.1 Lyroderma lyra | reverse complement strand
CATGCTCCAGGCACCAAGTTCCCTCCCTGTTAGTGACCAAAATGTCCCCGTTACCTATTTTGTGAGCATCCTTCCAGGAATGCGTCAGGCATCTGCAGATGTATCTTCATGTGCATGTAGTTTCCCATCTTTCCTCAAAGGGAGGGCAAGCTGTCCCAGCTTCTGCACTGAATGCCTGAGGAGACCACCACGAGCCATCCATGTGTACAGACCACCTGCACTTCTAGGGCGGATAGCACCCCGGCAACGCAGGGGCTCAGGTTTACCCCATCCCCTGCAATGGCCATCTCAGCCTTTCCCACATCCCACAGCTCTCGAGCACTCTCCCACGGAAGTTGTGTGGCACGTGTGTGGCTTATCCACAGGAGGGAGTCCTAGAACCCCTGGGTCAAGCATTTGTGCCTTTGCCACATGGACGGCGGTTGTCGAGTTACTTTCTGAGCAGCTGTGTGCCAACTCGGACCCTGCCGGGAGCAGGTGACAGTGGTGCTTACAGCCTCACCAGAGTCGTTTGTTTGTTTGTTCTAAGTACAATGCACTCCCTGTACCCGTCACCAGTTCCCACAGCTCTCCTCAATCCGTCATTCTGGTCGGATCTAGACCTTCATCTTCTTGTCCTCCCACAACTATCTTTATGGTCTTTGTAGTACATGCACTGAAATGCACAAATCTTAACCATAAATTCTGACATACGGCTACACCTACATAGCACCCCACCCCCCGAAAAAACCCTGGGAATGCCCACACGTCCCAGAGTCCCTCGTAGCCTTCCTGGTCAGTCATTCTCCACTGCACAGGAGCTCTTAGGTGCACAATCTGTCCACAGAGTGATGACATTCGCCCGTTGTCACATGTATGCCAGCTCCTTAGTTGTCATGTGCTGTCCCATTGTGTGGTCAGTGCATCTCCTCTCCAACTGCTGGACACTCAGGGTGTTTCTGGTTTTTGGTCATGTGCACCAAGCTAGTCTGAACACCGACTGGGGTCCCTTTGGGCCCTTCTTTCATTTCCCTTGGATAACACCTTGGAGTGGAACTGTGGGGACGAATGCTGGGTGTGTACGGAACTTGCTGGAAAACCAGCCATGCCTCTGCCACGTGCTGTGCCATGTCTGAGCTCCCAGCAGTCCTCGAACCTGGGCGGCTGCGACGTGGTGTTGCAGTGTGGCTCTCGTGCATCCCCATGACACCTGCTCTCTTTCCACGTGTCCGTCACACCACGTCCTTCATGAAGAGTCCATCAAGTCTGCTGTCGCAAACACACAGCTCCACGCTGCAGTTTTGTTGTTCAAGGGTCGGTTTCTTTCCAGTTTCTGCCTTTTACTCACTCCATGCCTTCACATTGGTTTTTAAGACGTACACGTACACGCACACGTACACGCACACGCACACGTACATGTACACGTACATATTTTCCAGGATTTCTCACTGTTTTCCATGGTGAGGGGTGGGGACCAAGCTAGGCAGCATTCACAGATGGCACGTGTTTACTTGCAGTTCTTGATGTCGTGAGGCTGAGTGGATTTTCAGTCCTGGACCCCCCACCCCCAGAGCACAAGCCTGGAGAGAGCTGGGGTTTTGTGAGAGGGACCTGAGAGAGATGTCCCCACCTCCCCTCCTGGCCCTGGTTGGTGGGGGCAGATGGAAAAATACGGCTTGGCTGTGACACTGCAGGGGAAGCAGAGGCTGGGAGGGGTGGCCAGGTGGGACGCAGCGAGCGGCATTCTAGGAAGAATGAGCCCCGGGGAAAATGTGCACCTCACACCCAGGAAGTGGGCCCCGGAATGGAGCCAGACCACTGGGGAGGGCGTTAGGGCTCCTGAGGGGGCAGTCCCCCAAGCGGTGGCTCTGACTGCCACGCAGCCTGGTGGCGTCAGCTGTGTCCACCTGCCCATGGGCTGCCCAGCAGATGGGGGGTGGGGTGCAACCGGAAATGTCAGCACACTTGACAGAGAACTGCAGGAGGGCCAGAGCCTGGCGGGACCTGCGCCTCCTGGCTCCCAGGCCAGGGTCCTGTGCCCCCCTACCCCTCCGAAACACCAGTGTCCCCCCAGGTTTATATGCTCAAGTCCCAAGCCCCAGTACCTCCAAATGTGAGGCCACCCGACCTGGGGCTTCCAGCCTTCGGGACCGAGTCTGCTGCTGCCCCAGGAGCCGCGGGGGCAGACACGCAGCCCGTAGAGAAGTACGGTGTGACCTGGTGACTGACTGCTAATACGTACACGCTGGGTCTTCGCCCCACCCCTGGCACGGAGCTAACCAAACCCCTGGAATTTCTGATGATAAACGTGCCAAAGTTGTCATTTGAATGAGGTGACCTAGTTGCCAGGGGCACCAACCCTGTGATTATGGAGGGTTGGAACTTGAACTTTTCAGCCCCTCCCCCAGCCTCCGGGAGGGGACAGGGCCTGGAGGTTGAATTGATTTCTGGTGGCCAATGGGTTACTCAATCGCACCTGTGTGATGAAGCCTCAGTAAAGACCCAGAAGGACGGGGGGGGGGGGGGGGGGGCTTCTAGGGGGTTCCAGGCTGGTGCAGAGGCGGAGAGCGGCTCCTGGAGTGGGCCTGGCAGCCCTGCCCCTGCCCGTGTGGGCCAGGCTCCGCCGCCTCCACAGTAAGGCAGCGAGCGAGCGTCCTCTGGGTTCTGCGAGCCACTCTAGCCAACTCGTCAAACCCTGGAGGGGTCCGGGAGCCTCCCATCTATAGCCTGTCACCTGGGTGTGTAGCTGGCACCTGCAGTGGGAGTGAGGGGACGGGGTCAGAATTGAGCCAAACTGCAGGACCCCAGCTGGTGGGGGTCACGGAGAATTGCTGGCCGGATGCATGGGAGCCACCACCACTACCACACGAAGTGGAACTGGGTCCAGAACCTGAATTACAAGCCCCGGTACCTGCTGAAGGCCCAGGCGAGGTTTCTCTTTACGGACTCTGTCCACGTGGCTGAAAACAGAACTGCTTGGACCCATCTTGGTGAAGGGGGTGAGTCCCCGCGCTCTCAGGCCCCCCACCCCGGCCCTCAGACTTGCTGAGATCCCACCCCCCACCTGCCGTCTCTGAGGGGCCACCTGGATGGTGGGCGTGCTGGACACACAGTCAGCCAGTGGGCCTCTGCCTGCCCCAGCCCTCCAGCCCGCTGTCCCCAGGCTCCTCCACTGCCGCCACCTGCATGCCGCTGCCCTTCACCCTCCGGAACCCCGCGGGGGACTGGGCCAGGGACCAAGGGCCGCAGGAGCGGTGGGCAGGCAGCTCCCTACAGAGGCCCAGGCCACTCAGGCTGCCGGCACCCGTGACCCAGCCGGGCCAGTCCCCTGGGCACCTGTCTGTCACCAAGGCCTCCTGACCTAGGGACAGTCCCTGGGAGCAGAGCCTTGTTACAGTCTCAGCAGCAGCAGCAGCACCTGTGTGCCCACCTGGAGCCCCACCTGCTGCCAGCCTCATGTCACAAGTGAGAACCCTGAGGTGGAACACAGCAGTGACTTGGGGACAACAGGTGACAGAAACAGGGACCGGGTCTCTGGGCAGCCGGTGGGTATGGATGGGATAGGCAGGTCCCCACTTTCCCTCCACACAGATACATTTCCCTCTGCCCTGAGGGGGTGCTGGGAGGCTGAGAAACCCCCCGGACCTCGAGGGGGTCACCCTTTCTCCTCCCAGGACTCAGCTCAGTCAAGCATGAGGTCCTCAACTGGGGAACTGGCCTAGGTTTAGGGGTCAGTCTCCTTGGAGCTGTACCACAAAGGCAACATGGAGGTGACAGTGGAGGAGGAGGGATGAAGCACAGAGATGACAATGACAGTGTCATTGCAGGCTCTAGGTTTAGAAAGAAACACCTATGACACTGAGGTGGGAAGAGATGCCCCGGGGACCAGCACCTGGGGTGGGGGGCAGGCCTGCAGCTATGTCTGCGCCTGCTGTGATGGTCCTGAGACTCCTTGTGTGTCACTAGGGTGAAACCCCCTCTGCCACTCATGAATTCAGGGAAGGGTGTGTGTTGCGGGGGCAGCTGGCTGACCACAGGGTGAGGGGTAAAGCAGGTGGGGGGCCAGAGGCTGCCAGAACTGCTGACCCCTCTCCTTCACAACCTGGGTCCCCCAGGTCCCCAGCCTCACACACCACCTGGACCTCTCACCCTGTCAGTCACCTCTGCAGTGGCCCTCAGAGTGCACTGCCATCTCTGTGTTGTCCACTGTGCCTAGTCCAACCTGGGACTCCCTGTGGGCTCTCCTTTGTTGTCCTGCAGAGCCACCATCCCAGGAGGGCAAGTCTGACAGCGCAGGGGCCCAGGCCACCATGGCCAGGCAGCAGCAGGGGTTCCTGAGGTTGGGGGGAAGTCCTGGGTTTGCCACTGCCTGGGTTTGGGACTGTGGGCCGGAGCCAGGCCCTTCCTGGGGCCTCCGTCTACCATGCAGCCAAGGGGTCAGGCTGAATGGTTTCCAGAGAGGGTCCCCTGCCCAGGGATGGGGCTGTGGCAGTGAGCTGGGTGGGAGCATGGCCCTGGGAGCCCCCTCCCCAGGGCAGCCCTTCCCCTCAAGGGGCAGGTCCCACGCCTTCCTCTCCTGCCTGGTTGCCATGGCAGCAGCCCGCACCCAGTTCTGAGAGGGCGGGGCTGAGCACTGGGTCCACTAGAAACAGGACAGGCCTCCCTGCAGGACCGCAGGACCGCAGCTTGCGGGAGGCAGGCTGGGCCAGGGAGGGCGGTGCAGGCACCACCTCCCAGACGCAAAGACCCAAGTTTGGGGTCAGGCCTAGGAGGCCTCAAAGGGTGGCCCTTCCAGTGTCAGATCAGCTCAGCCTGGTGACTCTGAGGACCCTTGGCAAGCACTGTTCCCTGCTGTGCCCCCTGTCCTTGGGTTCTGCCCCAGCTGGAAGGTTCTTTGGCCAGGACTGGGCTTGGGACACACGGGAGGCAGTCTGCCCATCTGCCCCAGCTCAGGCCTCTCAAGATCAGGCTGACCCACAGGTGAGAGTGGGGCAGGTGCACCACTCTCAGGGCTCCATCCCAGCCTGGGGGAGCTGGGGAATAAATGAGGTGTGGCAGGAGAGGGGAGGGCAGCAGGGGGGCAGGGGAGTTGGGGTGGCTTCTGCAAGGTGGCAGCACAGGATTGGGAGGCCTCAGGATTAACCCCCAGGGCTTGTGGCTGCTCAGCAAGCCCCCCTTCCCTAGGGCAAGAAGCCAGAGGCCTCCTGCCTGGTGCCCACCTGCATCCTGGCCCCCAACGCAGACTCTGGGACATCCCCCCAAACAGGGCAGGGTGGGGGCCACCTAGGGAAAGAGGGTGTGTCAGCAGTCTGCAGCCCTGCCCCAGCCCACTCCCTCCCAAGCACCGCTGGTAGTGGCATCTGGGACAGGGCTCCTACGATGCCCCCACCAGCCTGGCCATGCCCTCCCCCTTCCCCCGCAGTCTCTGCTCCCCAGGAATCAGCGGCAGTCTCCACCTGGGGTGGGCTTTATTCACCACTGTCACCTTGAAGATTGCAATGTGAACACAGTGAAACTGCACTCAGTCCCAGACCAACTCGCAGGCGGTGTGTGCAAACAAAACCTCCCGCCAAACAGCAAGTAAAGAACTGTCCTGTAGGTCACCCAGAGCCACTGCACCCCCCCCCACACACACACACCCAGGGGCAGGAGGCTGGGCTGGCCCGGAGGACCGTCACATGTCAGGCACCACCCAAAATGTGTCTACACATGCCTCTGCTACATGCTCCCACAAAATTAGTGTCTTAAATACACACTCATATATTCTACCTGAACTGTGTCAGTTATCGAACTAAAAACTGACCACTTCTCTTCACGTTAACTTCACAGTAACTGCTTGCAGAAGACAATGAATCCAGTGTTAATAACTTGGGGCCCACTTCCTGCCCCAGGAAAGTACACTTCTTCCCCTATGGGAAACCCCTGGGGAAAACCAGGCCACTGCCACATTCCCGGCTGCCCAGTGCGCCGGCGAGGCTCAGTCCTGCCACTTGCTGGATGCACACGGCACATGCACACAAGCACACGTACACACACAGAAATCCGATCATGGAGCACATCATGCTGGGCAAGCAGGATATCCCACTGGCCCTTCTGGGGGTGGGGCCAGGGCAGGACATTCGGAAGCAGGAGTCCCCTTCATCCAGCTCTCCGTGGTCCACAGTCAGTCCAGGGACCCCAAGCCCCAAGCATCAGAGTGGCTGCGTGTGCATGCGTGTACATGCACACACACACACACACACACACACACACACAGCCCAGGGTGTGCAGGGAGGCGAGCCCCACCTGTCCACCTGCTGGATGCTTCTTCCACTCTAGACCAGGGAGACGAATAAATACATCAAGTGTTGTCAGGAGAAGGGAAAATAACTTAAACTTGGCTGGACTCTGTCCTCAGCGCTACTCTAGCCACAGCAGAAATCACTTGGGTGGTCTAGGGAAGCCAGGAACGCAGGTGCTCTACCACTTACAGAACCCCAGAACTTGGGGCAGCACCCTCCTAGCTCTGCCCACCCCCCTTGCCACCACCACTGAGGTTTCTGGCAGCAAGATTTGCTCAGTGAGTGGGCAGGCAGGACAGAGTGGCCTCGGCCAAGTCCCGCGCCTTTCACATTAGAGGAGTTTCAGCTTCCTAAGGCTGTGGATGAAGGTGCGGGACTGTGACCCCAACCCAGAGGCAGCTGCCCTCCCCCTGACCCCTCCCCATGCAATGGCTGCTTTCACCAACGCCCCACTGTAGGGAAGAGAAACCCCACAGACCCAGCTCCTGGTAAAGAGAATGGCCTGTGGCCCCTTCTCAGTGCTCTGGAAATGACCAACAGTTCCAGGGATGGCCCAGTGACCTTCAGGGTCAGGACCACAGAGGCCCAGCAGCGGCCTGTGATACTCGGCCTGTGGCTGCATTCCCAGCTGCCTTGGATCCACCCCGGGGATGCTCAGTGGTACCCCTGGCCCTGCTCTCAGGCAGGGAGGCAGAATAGCCCATCACCCACGGGCAGACATCTGGCAATCTTGGGGGGCTTTTCATCTAGCAGAATCATCTCCAAATCCCAACTTTCTCTGCCCAGTGTGGTCAGGACCACAGTCGCCTCCTACTACAGCACATGTAACCCCACTCTACTTCTGGCTGTTTCTGCTTCTGCTGCCCTGGGGTCCCCACGAGGTCCTGCAACCTCCTGCAACCCCAGCTGTGCCTGGTGGCCCTGCCCAGGGCGTCCGCTGCAGAGGACTCTGCTGCTACCACCAGCGGTGACCTGTTTGGTCGAACAGCCCATTCTTGTCAAGGGACTCACACCCAGAATTTCTGTGATGCGTGCATCCCTCACTGAGTGCGGGGCCAGGCTCACAGTAGTCCCTCAAGTGTGACAGCGAGGTGGTCAGGGAAGCCCCCAGAGGGAGGACACACTGGCCATCCCACACTGTGGTGCCTGGACCAACTTTGGGAACCCTTGAGACATCCCTGGAACTGGCTGGAGAGGAAGACAGTGTCACAGTCTAGGCACTGCCCGGTGGAGTGAGCTGGAAGGTGGGGGAGGGGGGGCAAAGCATGGAGGAGGGCTGCAGGAGTCACTGAGTCTGAGGCCACAGGTCCAGGTGACAGCAGGGGCTTCCACCTGGCCAGCTCCGGGTCTCTCACACTCCATCCCAATGCCCCACCTGGGAGGTCTGGCCCCTCCCGTCCATCCCCACAGGACCGAGTCACACCAGCAGGGACTTGACCAGGCCGCAGTGGAACTTGCGGACGTGGCGGTAGAGGTCCCCGGACTGCGTGAAGCGGCGCTCGCACCAGCGGCAGGCGTGCGGCTTCTCGCGGGTGTGCACCACGGCGTGGCGGCTCAGATTGTGCGAGTACTGGAAGCTCTTGCCGCACTGCGCACACGTGTAAGGCTTCTCGCCCGAGTGCGTGCGCTCGTGCCGTTTCAGCGTGTACGCGCACGAAAAGGTCTTCCCACAGAGCGGGCAGGTGGGCACCGTGCCGTCGGGAGAGAGCCGGGCACGCGCACCGTCCCGCTCCCGGAAGTGGGCGCTGAGGTGCAACTGCAACACGTGGGCGCTGGGGAACAGCTTGCTACACAGTGGGCATGTGCAGAGGTGCCCGCCGGGCCGCAGTTCGTCCTCGCTCGCCCCTGGCTCGGCATCCAGCTCCAGCTCCAGCTCCTGCCTGCCCACCTGGCAGTCTGGCAGCGGCTCTGACCCACCTACGAGGCGCTTGGCTGCAGGAACACAGGGTGGCTGCAGGAGGCTGCAGGGGCGCAGAGGGGCAAAGCTGTCTTCCTGCTCGGACAGCGAGTCGCACTCCTCCTTGCATGTCACTAGCGAGGAGGTCCCTGGCTGCACCTGGCTGCAGAGGGCCGTCTGGAGGATGCCAGGTGGGTGGACTGGTTCCCGCCTCCGGCCAGGCTTCAGCGACAGGTCCAGAGCCCGGTCTGACTCTCCTGGGGCCTGCCAGAGAGGAGGTCCCAGTGCTCGTGGAGGGAGGACGGCTTTGACCCCAGCCGGGGGAAGCTGGGCCTTCTGGGCACGTGGGGAGAAGTCAGGGGTCCAGGCGGGTATGGGGCAAGAGGGCTGGCCTGATGACTCTGCCCCAGGAGCGTGGGTCTCTTGATGCACCGTGTGGTCCTGCTCCTTGAGCCTGCCCTTGCAGACCTTGACTATGTCGTACATGTGCAGGTAGCTGGCGGCGGCCAGCACGTCCTCGACAGGCAGGCTGAGCAGGTCCAAACGGCCCTCGTACATGAAGTCCAGCAGACGGCCGAAGGCAGGCGCCGTGACGATGTCGCCGTTGAGCCGCACCGTGTCGCGGCTGCCCGCAGGCCGGTCCCTGTAGAAGAGATGGAAGTAGACGCTGCACGCGGCCAGTACGGCGCGGTGGGCCGGGAAGCGCGCGTCGCCCACCAGCACGGTGCAATCGCACAGGAAGCCGAGCTCGCGCTGCTGCCTCAGGCGGCCCAGCAGCCGCCCGCCGTGCTCCGGGAACTCCATGCCGTCGCCGTCATCACCTGGGCACAAACGGACGCTTGTGAGCGCGCCTGGAAACGCCGCGGCCGCCGCTGTCCCCGGCCGCCCGACGCGTGCTTCCCGGGTGCGGGTAGCGCAGGACGAGGAGCGCAGGGCGCCGCGCGTAATCGCCCGCCGGGAGCCGCCCTGGGCACCTGCCCCGAGCAGGAAAAACTCGATCGAAAGTAAACAGCCGCTCCGCCGCGGGGGCGGGTCCCGGGGAGCGGGCGGAGGGGACCGAGCCGCGCGGACCTGCGCGTGTCCCCGCCTGGGGCGCCCCTCCCTTGCCCCGGCTTCCCCGAACTTCACTCTGGGGCGGCCGCCTGCCGCGTACCCCGACGCCCGAGTCGCCTCGCCGTTGCCGCCCTTGGTGCGCCTCCAGCTGCCGCCCGGCCCGCCAGATGCCGCCGCCGCCGCTGCGGGCCCCATTTATGGAAGCGCGGCAGCGGGGAGCGGGCCGGCGGGCGGGGCGGGCAGCGCCGGGCTCCCGCCCCCCTCGCTCACCTCCGTCGCCGCGAGCTCCTCTCCAGCAGCCGCCCACGCCGCGCGCCCTCCCCGGTACAGTCCCGGCGCGCGGAGCTACGGGCAGCGCGCCCCGGCGGGGAGGGCGCAGGGACGGGAGGGCGCCGGGCGGGGCGCACTCCAAGTTGGCCGGCCCGGCACCGCCCGCCGCTCGCCCCGCCCCGGAGAGAGCGAAACTCGGGGCGGGGGCTAGAAGGGGCGGGTCGAGGCTACTTCCCGGAGTGGCGGAACCGCTGAGGTCACCCTGGCCGCCCCTTCCCTGGCCGCCCCTCCCGCTGGGGCGCTGGGGTTGGAGGGGATGCGGGGCGCAGCGGAGGAGGGGGTTCTCGCGATACATGCCGCCTCCGTCTCGGTATCCCCCCATGGGGTCCCAACTGCGCGCGTCTGCTAAGGAACTCCTGCGGACCAGCGTGCGGGGGCGCAGCCCGGACCCGGCCTCCTGCTCCCTAGCGCAACGCCGACACTGGGATGGAGAAGACGCGGGGATGGGGCGTGACGTAAATTTGGAAAAGATGAAACCCTCTTTTTGTTGAAAGACACTTTTTAAATTTAATTTAGCTGGGACCCTCTTCCAAACACTCAAGCTGGATCTGGACCTTGGGGTCCAGAACAGGACTCCCACCCTCTTGGCGGACCCTCGCTCTGCTTTTGGGCAGGGGAGCTGTGTGTTTGTGCGGCTCTGGGACAGGGCATGTCCCAGCAGACATGGCAGGGTGCGGGACTAACGCTATGATGGAGGGAGACCAAGTACCCCCGGAGCCCAGAGAGGCAGGAGAGAGTTCTGGGAGGAGGCAGCACGTGGAGGGGCGAGGTGAGTATCCTGGAAGCAGGTGTTTCAGGTGCAAGAGCACCCAAGGTGTAAGGGGACATCTGGTCCTGCTGTAAGAAGGAACTAGCTGGAGAAAAACAGAGACATGATTTTGGAGAGGTTGCCCCACCCGGGGGCGGCTGTGGAGCGTTTTCCCAGCGGTATGATCTAAGGGGGCTGTCCTTGCTGGAGCAGCACTGAGGCTCTGGGGACCACAACTCAGCTCAGCTTCACAACGACCCCCTTAGTTAGATGTTAGGATTCTCACACTGGTTGGGGGAGGTTGGACCAGCGTTCTAATCCCAGTCTCCTGAAATGCCACCGGTTTTGCCCAGCTGCCCACAGAAGGGGGAGTGAGCAAGGAGGAGGAGCCCCAAATGGGAGTTGGGGTAGAAAGGAGGCCTAGACTAGAGGTTGGGGTAGTGTGGAGAGAGGGGCTGGGTCACAAAGGACAGGACTCTAGGTGGCCAGGTATCCATGGGCAGAGGAGTAGGGGGCCCTCCAGCTATTCTCCACGAGGCCCCAGAGGAGGGCCAGTCCCGGGACCTAAGGGGCTTCCAGGGTCCTGGGGTCATTGCAACTAGGATCTACAGTCTGTGGGGAAGGAAAGGCCCATTATCACATTAAAAATTTATTCCTTGTTTGCCTGAAATTCAACTTTGACTGGATATCCTGCATTTTTATTTCCTAAATCTGGCAACTGCAGCTTGGAACCCTGGACTCCTGCACTGCCCTTGGCCACTGAGACCACCTTGTTCGCATGACCTATCCACTCTGAGGACCCTCCCTGAGGAAGGCAAAGCCCCACCTTCCAGGCCCTCACCCCAGCCGCCTGCAGTGGGCTGAATTCAAAGGTCCCAGTGAGCCTTAACCCTCACAGCCCTGCCCTTGCGATGTGATCATGCTACAACACAGTTCCAAGTGGGGTTTAAGTAAAAGTCTCTTGAGGAAGTGCCTGGAGCTGGCTCCTGTGAGGGAGTACATGAGTGCCACCATCCGATTTGACTGCTCCCTGGTGCCCACCTCCCCAGCTGCCTCCCCAGGCTCAGCCCTGGGCCTGTGCCGGCGGGGAGGGGAGGCCAGCCCTGTTGGGGCTCTGTGTGGAGTGAGGCCCTGGGGTGAACAGAGTGCCCTGCATGCCCTGCCTGCTCTGCCTGCCCTGCCTGGTTGGTGGGACAAAGCGCCCCTTGAGAACCTGACAGAGGTCGTGGGGCATGGAGAGGGTTGAAGCAGACTAGGAGACTGCCAGCAAGAGCCTGGGGTTGGGCCTGGGAGGCCAGCCCAGATAGAGATGGGCTGGAGGAGGAGGAGCACCACAGGGGGAGGACAGAGGGAGAGAGTCACTCCGTGTCTCTCTAGTCACCACAGGTCTGAGTTAAGTCCTCCTGTCCTGCCCCACCCCCAAGGAGGGGCTGTCCCAGGCAGCGACAAGGCCATTGCACAGCGTTCGGTTCCCCTATCTGGCCCAGCAAGGTCTCAGGCACAGGGATGACAGGAGCTGTCGCAGTGGTGCCGCCAGAGCCTCCCTGGATGCATCCAGCCAGATGGCCATCTGGCCTGGGAGCTGCCCTGAGGCCCCGCCCTGCAGCTGCTGTCGAGACTCGGTGGCCCCAGGGCACTGGCCCAGGAGTCCTGCCCGATGGCCGGCAGCTGCAGAAGGTGACAGGGCTGGAGGTCCCTGTGCTCAGGGAGGAGGCAGGCAGCTGCTCTCCCCGGGGCCGGTGCAGCAGTTTTTGTTGCAAACATCTGGCCAAGGGGCTCCCCAGCCAGCTCCAGCAGCGACCAGCAATGGGGCTCAGTACTCTCCTTACTATTCTGTCTGGGGGTTGGGAGGGGGTGTTCCTGGGGAGAGGGGCTCTGTTTTCCCTGCTGGTGGCCAGTGGAGGAGGGGGCTAGCTCTGCCCACAGGGATACCTGTCACAGGGCAGGCTCACACAGAGACCAAGACAGCCCTGGGCGCTGAGTAGGACGGGGTGGGTGTGGGGCTCACAGCGGGTCCTGGGTACCTGGTGGGTGCCAGAGCTCAGCACAGACCATGCACTGAGGCCCCTGGAGATGGGAGGTTTTGGGACCACCTCGAGGCAGCCTCCTGGCCAAGATGCTGCTCTTCAATGGATTAGCAGGCTCAGAAGCCACCTGGGGAGTCGCCATGTCTTCCACTAGCGGGTGCCGTCCTAGTCCCCCAGTGGCCACTAGCTGCCACCCAGTCCCATTCACCTCCCGTTCTCTGCCTTCTCCAAACCGTTCTCTGCCTTCTCCAAAGCATTGCTGATTCCAGGACGGGGTAGGGTGGGGTGGGACTGGTGGAAGTGAGTATAAAAACTCCCTGGAGAGCAGTGGGTAGGTGGAACAGTCCCAGAGGAGACTCCAGGGGCCCACAGGAAAGATTTGTAGGGTGAGCAATGGACAGGTGTCACACATCTGAGGGTGACCCTTAGGTCAGGCGTCTGGCCCAAGCAGCACGGACTGGCTGGCCGCTCACTTAGCCCCTGGAGGCATGGCCCTGCCTGGGGGTACACAGTAAAAGCTGAGACAGTGCGCTGGGGCGGGGTGGGGCCAGAGGGGCCACGGGGAGAGGCTAGGATCTGGGAACCCCCTCCCTGAAGAGTGAGTGACCCCTGAGCAGGGGAGAGATTCTTTCCCTTAGGAGCGTCCTTTTCTCAGTCAGCCTGATCGGCTGGGATGGAGCCCCCGTTTAGGCAGTAGATGCTGTCCTGGGGGTCTGGCTAGGCTGCACCTGTTTCTAACCCAGATGACATGTATGTACCCCCCAGGATGAACTCTGACCTTGGATGAAGAACAAAAATGCCCCCCTCCCTCCCAAAATACATACCAACCCCAGGAAGGTAAGTGTCAGCAGGCTTCCTTTTACAAAAGGATTACTGTCAACACGGAGGCCTTGGGGCTAGGGGGAGGGGCAACTGCAGGAGAACTTGAGGCTCCAGCAGGGGGCCAGGGAAGGCCTGCGGGTGGGGCACAAAATGCAGTGTCCTGGGAATCTGTAGGAGGAGAGGGCTAGAGTCCCTCTGCCTCTGGTCCCTTAGCTGCCCTCCAGTGGACAGTGGGTTCCCAGGACCCATTGAGACAGCAGGGAGAGTCCCAGATGGCTTCAGCTGTCACAATCCTTTCTCTCAGGTCTGTCCCCAACCCTGCTCCTGCTCTGGGTGTGCCCAGCTTTGAGAGGGCACCCCAGGCCTGGTGGATGCCCTTCTACTGGTGACTGTGCCCACTTCTCTCTGGGTCACCATGGGAAGAAGTCCCCATCCACTTTCGTAGTTGCCACATGTCAGCATCTTCCTTCTAGGGAAGGGGAAGTTTCTGGACCCCCCTTCGCCCCCCGCCAAGGAGTGGGGACTGGGAACCCCTGTCCCTCCGGAGCTGGGCTTTCAGCACAGAGATGGGTGACCCCATAGCCTTCCCTCTCCGTCCACGTGTCCTCGAGGGGCCAGCCTTCCAGGCCCACCTCCAGCCTGATCTCCCCAGCCTCTTACACCAACGGGGCAGGCTCCTTAGACTGGGTCTTTTAGGACAATCTTGGTCGCTCACTCCCTGGCCCCTGAGCAGGGGGCTACTCACTTGTGGCACATTCAGATGTCAAACTAACCTACAGCCCACCCCATGGAGGCAGAAGCCCGGATTCGTCCCGGTCTTGGCAGAGCGAGGCCGGGAAGTGCGACTCACGGGACGAACCGGGAAACTGAGGCCAGAGAGGGCGTGGCCGGGGACTGGCCGAGCAGCGGGCGCTGGGCTGCCCGGCCCCCGCCCGCCGAGCCCGGGTGGGAGCGCCGGGCGGCGGAGGCGGATGTGGGCGGGCGGCCGGGCGGGGCGCGCGGGGCGGGGACGGGGCGGGCCGGCGACGGCGGGACGGAGCGGCGCGGCCGGCCCAGCGCGCGCGCAGCAGGCACCGGAGGACGCGACCCGCGGCCGCGCACGAGCACCGGGCCCGCGGTGCCAGGCCCGCCCGACAGCGCCCGCCGCCGGCCCGCGCCGCCCCAGCCCGCCCCCGGCCCGGCCCGCGGGGATGCGGAGCGGCGCGCGCCGGAGGCCGCGGCCCGGCTAGGCCCGCGCTCGCCCGGACGCGGCGCCCGGTGAGTCCCTCCCGCCCGCCGCTGCCGGGGCCCGGATTTCCTCCTCACGCCGCCGCTTTGTTTCTGGCTGGCGGGGCCGGGGCGCGGGCCGCGCGGCCGGAATGGAGGCGCAGGAGCAGGAAGTGGCCGAGCGCGGCCTGGGCGGGGAGGGCGCGGGTCGGGGGTGCGGGCCGCCGGTCTCGGCCTCCCTCATGACCTTGGAGGAGCGGCCCGCCGGCCGGCGAGGCCCAGGCTGGGGCGGAGGGGCGCGGTCGAACCAGGGCCGGTGCGCCCCTGCGTCGGAGGCTCTCCGGGTGCCCCCTGGGCGCCTGGCCAGCGCTGCTCGGAGTACGGGAGGCTCTCAGAGGCCTCAGGAAAAGGCTGGCCGGAGCCCCCTACAAGTTTGTGGGTGGGCCGTTGTAAGGAGACCTCATCTTCCCATAGACAAAAAGTTGTCCTTGGTGGCGCGGGGCCAGGCCACCCCACAAAGGACCATGAACCCTCCGAGCCTGAAACTGCTTCCTGACCTGCTGCCCACCCGTCCCAAAGGCTGAGGCTTGGGGGGCAGCTGGGGCTTGGTCCCCAGATTGGACGGTGGGGGAAGCTGGTGTGCTCAGTGGGTGAGACTGGTTCCTGAGCACTGCCCTACTGGACATTGGGGGCATGGGCCTGTGCTTTCGGCCAGAGGGCCCCTGACTTCCCTCCTGGGCCTTGGCCTAGCTCCAGGCCACCCTTAACTGCTCTAAGCCCCTGGTCTGAGGGAAGGGCCAGCGCTTTGATTCCCTGCCCCAACCCCGAGCTGAATATACAGTTTACAGTCCAGTGTTGGTGGGCAGAAGAGGGGGCCCTTTCAGAGCACAGACTATTGTTTTTAAAAAGGTGTGACTTTGGTAATGGCAGCTGTATACGTTTATGGTGAAGGTACTCAGTGCAGAGGCCACCCAACACAGAGGTCCCCTGGTCCCTCCAGCCCTGTGTGGAGCGATAGTCCTGGGCGCTGGGTTGTGTGTGTGTCTGTGCAGATGCACACTGCCCTGTGTGTGTGCACAGATGTATTTTTACACATGGGCTCCCGACAGCTGTCGGACTCTGTCAGCAGCAGGCCCTCCTCAAGCCTGGGTGGGGGTAGGGTAGGGGGACATCCAGAGGTCTGAGTCCAGCCTTCTGCCTCCAGGCCACACCCACTGTGTCACCAGAGCCCCCAGTGCCCAACATGCTGGAGCTCAGAGCCCTGTCCTGCCTGCGGCTGTGTTTGCTGGCGCTGCCCACAGGCCTGCTGAGCGCACGGGCACTTTATTCTTTGGGCTAAGTGTGTCTCCCTGGCCTGACCTGAGAGTCAGGCAGTGAGTGGGATCTAAGTGCCTGTCCAACATAGCCTCAGACAGTCGGTGCAAAGCACCCTTCTCGTGTGCCCAGCCCCTGCCTTGGGGGGCCAGTGAGGTGGGCTGCAGGAGACCCATGTTGGGATCCGTTCCAGTGGTCCTTGAGTCCCTGCCCAGAAAGAGGGTCCCAGAGAGGAGTCTCTCAGGGCCTGCCCTCCAGAGTGCCCACTGGGGGGGGGGAGCAGCAGAGGATTGGGGTGCCCAGAATGAGTGATGTGGAAACTGGGTTTTGAGGGATGCGTAGGAGTTTATCTGGCAGGGGAGCCATAGGGATGGCTATGCAAGATGAATGGCTGAAGTGTCTGCTCGAGAGACGGCCACCAGTGGGCCCTTGTAGGCGGGTGCCAGGGCCCCCGTGTCTGGACGGTGCCACCCCACCCTGTGCTGCCTCCTGAATGCTCTTAATTATGGGTCTTTAACCACCCTAGACTGAGTGCTCCTCACAGGCGGGACCCATCTGAACCTCTCTTTGTCCCCAGCATCCAGCCTGGCAAACCAGAGGTGCCTGGTCCGCACTGGCCCAGTGAATGAGCCAGACTCAAGCCGGCAGGGACACCGTGGTTTAGGAGAGGCCTGGGGTTTTGGGGAGGGGGTGCAGGTTCACGTTGCCCTGGAGGCTCTGGGCTCCCATTTGCGCCAGCTGCCTGCTGCTGGCTCTGCCTCCCGTGTGTCTGAACTTCTCTCCCAGCTTGGGGCGGGGAGGAGGAGCCCTGTGCCCTGTCCCAGGGGCCCTGGCCTAGGGGTGGGGACACAGGCAGGGAGCACAGGGTCAGTGGCGTGGGCCTGGGTGGGCAGGTAAGGGAGGTGGGGATGTGCTGGTGCGCCTTTTGGGTCTTGGGGGTGGTTTATACAAAGGCCAGGGGAAGTGGGACTGGGATATGTGACGGGGACAGGGGGCTTTGAGGGCCTGGGGTCTGGGAGGGAGTAGGGGTCTGCCCCAGGGAGCAGTGGACTTTGGGGCTCACCATGAGGTCAAAACAGTAGCCCCCATGGACACAGCCTCATGCTTCCCTTTGCTTCTCCAGAGGCCGTGGGTGCTGGCGGGGCGCAGGGAGCCCCTACTGAGAGGAACGTGAGTGACCCTCAGCCACCCGGCCCACAGGAGCACGGGCACGATGAACGACGTGACCATCGTGAAGGAGGGCTGGCTGCACAAGCGAGGTCAGTGCAGGGGGCTGACCTGCAGGTTTCTTTCAGGTGGTGAGAGCTTTGGTGGCCTGGGTGGCTTTGTGAGCCCAAGCTTGCTGGCTGGGCCAGGCATCTCTGGGGCTTCTGGACCTGCCCACGTGAGTGTCCCGGGCCCTGTGTCTCCCACGATGTGCAGGGCACGGCCTCCTGGGTGTGGGATGGAGGCCCGAGGCCTGGCATGCCGTCTTCTGGCTGGTGGTGGAGTGGCCCCCTGGCTGGTTTTGGCTCCCGCCTCCCTCCCCACTTTCCTGGAAGGCCATGAGGGTGCTGGGGTTGGGCCAAGGCCTCATTCACTGCCTAAGGGCTCCTGAGGGCAGGGCAGGGCCTGCTGGGCTTGGGTGTGGAGTGTGTTTGGCCTGGAGCCGCTGACCTTGGTGCCCACCTAGCCTCCCTCTCCACAGTATTGCAGCCCTGTGCCCAGGAGGGACTCGGGTGAGGGCTGTGGGACGAGAGCTGAGGCTCTGACCCCTCACCTTCCAGCCCTGCCCGCCAACCCCTGTTCCCTAGGGACAGGCAGTTGGGGAATGCTGGGCCTTATGTCCAGATGCACAGGACAAGGATTGGCCAGCCCTCACTTCCTCTTCTTCTAGACCTGTTCCCTCCTCCCTAAGTTTTGGTGATCCCATGCTAGCCAGCTGCTTGCCACCTCCCATACTCACCCTCCATCAGATGGCATGACAGTGTCCCTGTCCTTACCCCAGGGTCCCATAGGCTGCTGAGAGGGGGACCTCAGACACAGGTGGAGCAGACAGGTGTTGGGCTGTGTTCTGTGGGGTGCACAGGAGCACCCCAGGAGAGCAGGGAAGCTGCAGGGGCTGGGGTGGGAGGCAAAGGCAAGGCGGACCTGAGGCCTCGGGGACTGCGGAGAGCTCGCAGGAGGGGTCAGGGGTGTAGGCGGCTGTGTGTTAGGGATCGCCTTTGCAGCTGCCGGGTAGGGGTGGGGGCGGACAGTGCACTGGGCCTTGAGACAGAGGCCAGAAGGCTTCAGGGGCTTGTGGTTTCTTGGGAGCCCCTCTGCCTGGCCTCCCCCAGGGCCTCTTGCACCCTCAGGGCCTTCTTGGTCCCCTCCCCCGTGTGTACCCTCTCCTGCTGGCCCCCAGAGTCCCACTTCCTGTGCAGACCCTCCCCCCGCCCCAGGTCCTGCTTTGTCTGCCTCACCTCACAGCTCTCTTTGGTGCTTGGGACCCCCACCCTGCCCCCTGTTCCTATTCTTTGTGCCTGGCAGTCACCGAGAACACGGGCTCCCACCTGGAACCAGGACCCCTTAACCTCAGCAAATGTTAGTAGACTGAGTGGTCGATGGAGGGCTGACCTCAAGGTGCCTGGGTACTGGTCCCCCACGGGCAGGAGTGCGCCTGTGATGCCTGCCTGTCAGGCTGTGTGCCTTCTGAGGAGCATCCCGAGAGCGGGCTTTGAACTTGACTTGAGTGCTCTGTCATGTGGCCTTTTCCAAAGGCAAGTCTGTTGAGCTCCTTGGGCCTTGGTTTCCCCATCTGTAAAATGGGAGTGTTGTCGGGAAGGCCTGCTGGAGTACAGAGTGTGGTTTGTGGGGGGCCTAACTTGGGGTGCAGCCAGGCTCCCCAGCCTCCAGGCTAAGGGTTGAGGGCCCTGTGTTCCCAGTGCACCTGCGATCCCCTCCACTCGTGTGGCTCTGAGATGGGGACACAGTTGTTGCATGTCATTGGCATGACCCTCACTCCATCCCTGGTCCTGGGGTCCCTGTGGCGGGGTGGGGGGCATGGAGTATGCAGCCTGGCTCCCCTTTGGAGGAGGCAGTGACTTTGCTGAGCAGATACCAGCGGACGAGGCCTGTGGGGGCCTGTTTGATGGACTTCTGAGTGCAGACTGCTGTGGAGGTCCCCTGTGCTTGTTGGTGTCACGTGACACTGCCCGTGCCCTGCCGGGTGAGGCGAGGGCGCTGCGGGGACACGAGGGAGGGTGCCTGTTCCTCCAGCCCTGTGCCCCTTCTGCCCTCTGTTTCCCTGGTTGTCAGGCAGGGGGCAGCTCTAGGTCTCATCCAGGTCCCAGCAGTCCCCTCGGTCCCCTCAGCAGCTTGTGCAGCATCTCAAGTCTACAAGGGAGCAGAGCTGTTCCTGGAGCGGGTCATTGCGGGGCAGCCAAGCCCGAAGTGGGAGCAGGTGCCGGGTTTCTGCTCTGAGGACGAGCCTGGCGGGGGGCGTGCTCCTGGGCTCACCGGCCGTGGTGTGGCCGTGATGTGGCTGTGGCGTGGCAGTGGCCGTGGCTGGGCCTGCCGATGTGGGGCTGAGTTTCCTGTTTTGTGAGTGTTGAGTTCTCCCTTCAAAACAAACAAAAGAGGAAGCTTGGGCCTTGTGCTGAGGGTGAGGGGTCACTGCCTGCCCAGCCCTGGCCCCTGGGCCCACACCTCGTGGTCCCAAGTTGGTGGTGCTCCAGCTTCCTTCCCGGTTGCTGGGTGCTCTCCGGGCACAGTTGTCCCATGCTGGGCCAGATGTGATGGGGGTCATAGGCGGAGGCCTGGGGCCCTGGGACCGCCTCTGTCAACACCTCAGCCACCCAGGGCAGCACAGTGCATGTTGTACAGAAGGGAAACTGAGGCCTGGAACGAGAAGGGTATGGGTGGCACTGTCCCCTGCCCTGCGCCCAGACCCCCCACCCCCATTCCCGCCGCAGCTCTCAGAGCCCCGGGCTAGGTTGTATCAGGCCTGTTCCTAGAAGTGTGGAAAGGGGAGGGCAGGGAGCTGGTTCACTTGTGGCTGGCGTCCCTTCTGCCTGGCACACCCAGCCAGGCTTGGGGCCAGGCCCTCCCAGAGGGCTGTCCCATAACCGGAGCCAGCACTGTCCCTGTGCCTGCTCCCAGGGCCACCCCACAGCGGGCAGAGGCCACTGCTCCTGCCTACTCACTGTGCCCAGTCCCAGCCCCACCTGGCGACCCCACAAGAGTCCCCCCAGACCATCCCTGGCCCAGGCAGGTTGCCAGAGGGCCTTGGGGCTCTGGGCTGCAATGAGCTGGTCAGCGTGAGCCCCTGGGAGCTGCGTGCCCCGCACTCAGCCCTTCCTTCCTGCTTCTCCTCCTGGGGACAGCTCTGTATGTCAGAAGTAACAGGCCTGCAGTTCACAGGTGGTGGATGCTGTGGGGGGCCATTGGGTGTCCCTGATGCCAACCCTGGGGTTTTGGGTGGGCTGTCCAGGTGGCCCCAACTTCCCAGAGGCCTCAGCTGGCAGCCCCCATCAGTGGTGCGGTCTCCAGGAGGCCCTCAGTGGACACCCAGGGAGACCCACATGGCAGGACATGGAGAGCCCTCTGTCTGGGGAGGGGCTGATGCCACACCTTGGGGCATGGGGGCCTTGGACCCTCTGAAATGCACAAGGTCTTCCTGTGCTAAGCCCGGGGGGTGGGGTGGGCAGGGATGTGCGATGTCAGGGTGGGGAGCTGGGAGCACGCAGCCTGCTACCATATGGTGGTGGGGGGTGTGGGGCTGAGAGAGACCTCCAAGTTAGGGCAGAAATAAAGAAACGGCAGCTGTGAGGTGCAGGCCCAGTGTCTGCAGGGCACGTCCCCTGGCTGGTGTGCCCCGATGTGGGAGTGCTTTCTCCTGGGGGGTATTTCATTAAGGCCCATACACCCAGCAGTGCCTGGGGACACTTGCCCCAGCGAGAGGGCCTGGCTAGGGAGAAGCTGGGGGTCACTCAGAAACGGGGTGGCTCCCACCTCCTTTGAATGTTTGCAGGGAGGGGAGTGTGGGTAGGGCAGGCACCCGTGGGGATGTGGGGATGTGTCACTCACTGTCCTGGCCGCAACCAGGGCCCTGGGAGGGGCCTACTGGGTGCTCTGCTGCCCTTCTCCAGGCGTGTCCGGAGTGGGGCTTGGCCATTGACTGCTATCCACTTTCCTGCCTCCTTGTCCTGCACAGGAAGCCCAGCACCTTTCTTGATTTGGTTGGGTTCATCAGGAGTAAGAGGTCTGTCCCTAGGGGAATGTTCTGGAAACCCAAAACCTTCGTTGTGTGGCCTTGGGCAGGGGCCACCTGAGGCCCTGAGCCAGGACTAGGGGTGTCAGGACCTCCTTTTCCCGGGGCTTGTGACCCAAGGGTCCAACAAATGGGGTGACATTGGGGACTGGCACTCCTGGGGCTTCCCGTGGCCTCTCCTGATCCCCCAGGACACCCTTTGGGGGAGATGTGCTGTGACTGCCCCTGAACCCCAGACCCAGCTCCCCTAAGCCCACCAGAATGAGACCTGGCACATGTCTGGTGGAGAGGGCAGGTGGGGGCAGGTGACCAGAGGCTGACTTGACTAAGGATGCAGCCCAGGGTGGTGGGATGAAGCCTATGGGACCGGTGCAGGGAGTTCAGGGGTGAGGCCCAGACAGTGGGCTGTGGCCTGAGGGTCTGGGTGCAGCCATGATGTGGGTGAGGGCTGCTGGACCGCTGGGGCAGGAGACTTGGAATGAGGCAGTGGGCAGGCACACCCAGGATGCACCCTCTGTCGGGTGGGGTCAAGGGTAGCCCTCTCTTCTGGCCTGTAGTGTGGGTGACATGTGGCACCTTAGGTGGAGGCGGAGTTTTGGAGGGAAAGCCAGTTGTGTGGGGTGTCCATGCAGAGGTGATCTGCAAGAGGCTGTAGCTAGGGCGACTGGACGCAGGCTTGCCCCACCCCCACATGTGCCCATCTCCCCTGAATTGACACCAGACCATGGCCTTGGGGCCTGGCCTGCATGATAGCAGAACCAAAGACCCGTGGAGGGTTCTGTTTGTCAGGAAGCGAGCCCAGACTGGGTAACAGGACCTGGGTCTCATCATCACCTGCCTGTCCGTGAACTTGGGAGTCCCCTCACTCGAGCCTTAGTTTCCCCAGGAGGCTTGTGGGCATAAGCATTCCTGCCTGCCAGGGTGGCACTGTGGGCCCAGGGAAGTGCCATGGTGGCTGCAGCTGCCCTCTGCCATGCGGACAGGCCATCCCTGCCTGGCCCCCTGAGGACCCCTGCCTGCTGCCCCCAGAGAAGCTCCATCCCTGGGATTCATGCCCATGGGCCTAGGGCTGTGCCTGAGGAGGGTGCGTGTCACCACCCCCCCCCCCCATGTCCCGCAGCCCTGCTGGTGGGACAGGGATGCAGGGACCGGGCCTGGGACTGGAGGCGGGGCCCCTTGAGGTGACCCATGCCCGCTGCTGGCTCCTGCCTGGCGGGCGGCGATGGATGGGCTGCCGTCAGCACGGCCATTTGCTCGCTGTCCTGGGGAAGGTAAATGGGCGCCCAGCAGCTGTCGGGGATGGATGTGTCGTCGGCGGGGGACTGCGCGGTAGCCGCCGCTGTCAGCTGGCGGTGCTCCCCGGGCCTGCTGGGGCTCGCTTTGCTGTGGAGAAACAGCTCGGTGCCGCCTGGCGCCCTGCCAGCCGCCGCCTGCCACCCCACTGCGGCAAAGTGTTTATCCAGCAGTTTCCCTGAGAACTGGGGACTTGGAGAGAATGTTCACGGAGCTCAGGTTGTGGTGGCTGGGTGGCTGTGGCCCAGGTACCATGTGCCAGGTGCTTGGGGGGCCGAGCGAGGCTGCTCACAGCACACGGAGACCCCAAGTCTGCTGCCTGGTGCCTGACCCACCGCCTGGCCTGGGACATGTGGCTGGGATGTGTGACACGGGCAGCCCCTCTCCTGTGCCCAGCTAGCCTTGCCCCCAGGCCCTGGCGTGTTCGGGTGACATGAGCTGTGGCAGGTCAGGGCTGCCAGCAAGGAATCCCCTCCTTTGGGATCCTGCCTCTGCCTCCTGGATTGACGGGCTCCCAGGGTGATCAGGGCAGTGGGTGCGGGTCTGTGTGCGTGTGTGTGTGTGTGTGTGTGTGTGTGTGTGTGTGTGGCGGGGGGGGCGGGCTGGGAGCTGAGGGGCCCTGGGGGCAGGAGCAGGTGGGGGCCCTAGCCTGCACAGGAGCCTGGTTAAACCTGTGCCATCCTCCCCCACAGGGCAGCAGCTTCCCAGGGGGCTGCAGGGAGGCTGCCCAGGGGCATAGTCCCTTCCCTGGTGACTGGGCGGGACAAGAACCCTGAGGGGGACTGAGTTGCTGCCTGCCCTGCCTGCCCTGCCCATCCGCCTGCCGGCTGGCGGCCAACCAGGGTCCCTCAGGGTGGGGTGGACCCTTGAGTCCTAGTGCCCTCCAGGACTCTGGTCTGATGCGTTTGCGGCAAGGCGGGACTGGGGGCCTTTCCCGCCTCCTGGGCTGTGAGACAGGCGTGAATGGCCATGGCAGGGAGGGAGGACACACACCCTGGGCCCGGTGCCAACCAGTCCCCACTGCCCACCAGAGTGTCGGCTGCTCAGAGGTCACTCTGGTCGTGGGTGGGTGTCTGGTCCTGGGGGAGCTTTGGGGACCCTGTTGAGGAAGCAGCGTCCTGAGGGTGCACTTGGGTTTTCCTTCTGTCTCCTGCCCATGTCTGTGTCCAGAGTGAAGGCTCCACCCCCTCCCACTGCCCATGTCTGTCTGTCCCCTGCCCCTCAGGACCCCAGGCAGGTGTCCACTCACAGGCATTTTTTGGCTGAGGGGATGGTGGTGGCTGGGCACCACCTCAGCTGCCTCTTCCACTGGCCCCATTCTGTGTTACCTCTACTCCTGGCAGTGAGTGGGGCCCCTGTCTGCCTGGGCCAGCCGTCTGCTGGGCCTCCACCTGGACTGCACTCACTCGGATGCAGGCCAGGGTCCAGGCTGCAGCTGGCACGGCTCATGGCCCCCGAGGGACCAGCAGTCTGGATTTCTGCAGGTGGGAGTATCCAGGGCCCTGAAGGAGGGCATCTGTCTGTCTGGGGGCCTTGGCCCCTGCTCACCACAGTTCTTGCTCCCTCTAGAGGGGTCTGTGCTGGGCTGTGAGGGTGAGGGGCTGAGCCAGGCCTCCTTCCCTGGGTGTGGGCAGGGCCAGCGGCCCTGGGGGTTTGTGGACAGGGGCAGCGAGCCTGACCCTGACCTCCCCCACATTGCAGTGGTTCTGGATTCCAGAACCTCCCAGCCCTGGGGATGGGGTTGTGAGGGTGAAAGCTGGTGTACGGCAAGTGCAGGGTCACATGGCTGGGACGGGTCCTAGGTGCCCAGTAGTTCAGGCACCCCCAACCCACAGCAGGGAAACTAAGGCCCAGTCTGGTGTGCAGGTCCTGCTGAGCGTGGGCTGCGTGGACACCTCTGCGCGTGCGCATACCCGCCGACTGTGTGCACAGGGTGCAGCGCTGGGGGGCCGCTGCAGTTGGTGCATCAAGATGGATTTTCGGGGCTGCATGGGTGAGGCACTCATCATTCTCCCCGCTCAGTTAGCGTCCTGGGGAGTGGCAGCTGGCGGGATGGGAGGCACTCCATCAGGGGCCGACAGCTCCAGACTGGCGCGCAGGCGGGTGGGCGCGAGTGCGGGCGGCCAGTACACCCCCGGAGCCTGCTCTGCTTGGCCCCCCCACTGCATGGGAGGAAGGGGACCTGGAAGGCTGCTGGGGCTGTCCCAGGCCAGGGTAGGAGCCACGTCAGTCCGTTCAAAGGTGGCCAGACCACAGCCTTGCCTGGATGACGGGTGGGACTGGATGAAAACCCCACTAAAGACCGTTGGAGTGGGAGCAGTGACGGGTTGCTGCTTGGGTCCTCCCCGGGCCTGTGGTGTGTGGGCAGGTGGTGACCTCTACCTGGAGTTGGGGACACAGCCTGTGAGGGAGCTCCCTGGGAAGGGCACTGATGGCTGGAGCCCCCATCTCGCTGGCACCTGCAGTGGCCCTGGGTCATGTGGATCGGGGGCGGGGCCTCCAAGGCCACAGCCACAGGCGCTTGGCTGGAAGAGTCCAGGCAGCGGGGCTGGCTGAGGAGCCCACCCAGGGGCGGGTGGTCCCGGGGCGGGGGTGGCTTTGCTGTTGCCCAGGGCTGGGCTTGCCCCAGTGCCTGGTACCCAGCCCCTCCCCACCCAGTGCCCAGTGGCTTCTCTGAGGAAGCGGCTGCCTCATTAGTAAGTTCTACGCTGTTGGGCAAACTCCTTGGTCGGCAAAATGTAAATGAAACATTTTTTCTGGGTGTCAGTATGAAAAATGACAGTCACTCGAATATCACAGAGGACATCTGCTTTGTTCCTGTGTGAACGCCTGTTTATGGCTGATGTCGCAGAACTTCATGGAAAACTTTGCCTTGTATCTGGGTGACCCATGGGTGGGGTGTGGGGTGCAGTGTGGTAGGTCTTGGCCCGAGGACCACACGGCTGCCCCCAGCTCTGGCTTCACTGTGGTGCCCACAACAGTGCTCTGCTGTCACACTAGTGGCGGCCCAGCCAGAGGCCAGTTGTGCTGGGCTGCCTACTTGGCATTGTCATCACAGTAACTACTGCAGTGAACATCTGCTCAGACCCAAGGTGGGGACAACTCCCAGGTGGCCATGGCTGGTACTTGAACTGTCGCTGGCGCCACCTTCTCCAGGAAGGCCTTCGGGACTAGGCCAGCCTCCCATCAGCTGTGTCCTTCCCCCCACATCTGGGGCCCACCTGGTCCCTTCCCAGCACAGTGGGGCGGGGGGGGGGGGGCTCTGCATCAGAGGTGGACACTTTTGTCCTGTGAGCCCTGCCCGCCCCATGGGAATCGGCAGCAGGTGTCTTGGGTGCATCCGCTGGGAGTCTAAGGGGAGAGGGCAGGGTCCAGTCACAGCCCCTCATGGCCTTGTGTCCCCAGGGGAGTACATCAAAACCTGGAGGCCTCGGTACTTCCTGCTCAAGAACGATGGCACCTTCATTGGCTACAAGGAGCGGCCACAGGACGTGGAGCAGCGCGAGTCACCCCTCAACAACTTCTCTGTGGCGCGTAAGTGTGCTCGCAGCTGTGGGCACTGGCCAGGTGGCAGGAGCCCTCTGTGCCCAGCATCCCCATGCGAAGGTCACCCTGGGCCTGTGTTTTGGGCTGGCAGCCACCAGGGACCAGCCTCGTGGACATGTTAGTGCCAGCTCTGGGTGGTGGGGTCTCTGTGCCGAGTGCCAAGGCTGTTCACCCTGGAGCTGCTCGGGGGCAGAAAGGCCTGGGGCAGCCAAGTGACCAGCGGCCCCTCCAGTGGGGGCAGATGGAGCGTCCCAGGGCCTATCTCTGCACAGTCCCTGGATGGGGAGACAGGACAAGGGTGTATGAGGGGCACCCAGTTTCTGGTACCATCGTCACCCCCAGGTTGTGACCCCTGTAGTGGTGCGTGTGCTCTGCCATCAGCTGGGTGGGCAAGGCATCTTGCAAAACTGGATGAACTAGCACTTTTCCTAAACTGTTGCCATTGTGGCCTCATTCTGTACCTGTGGGGGTAGGGGGATGGCAGGCGTGACCCTGTGCACAGGGCTGGGAGGCCAGGCGGGGAAATGAGCCTTTTGACCTGGTCCCTGTAGGTGGAGGAGAGACAGGCTCACTGTCTTGAGTCCCAGGTTTGTCTTGGGCTGCCGTCTGGCGGGCTCTGGGTACAGTGCCCACTGTGAGGGTCCTGGGCTCACCCCTAGGCTCCTTCCTATGCCCCAGTTCTCCGGCCAGCTCTGCCCTCTCTGGCCCCCAACTCATCAAACCCAAGGCTCTGGTTCAGGATCTCAGGAGGACATGGCACAGGGGCTGTCCCCAGGCTGATGTGGAAGGACCCTGGTCTCCCTCCTTGCCTGGGTGGGGACAACACAGCTGCCGTTGCCCAAGACTCCAAGTAGGGGGGATTTACCGGGACAGGGTCTTGTGAGCACTGACCGCACCCCACCCCTCATGCCGCAGCGTAGCAACGGGTAGAGCAGGGGCCCCGAGCGAGGGGAGACCAAGGAGGCAGACGTCCCCATCATGGCGTCCCCGTGGCTCTGCGGGAGGCCTTGGCTGGGCTGGGGGCTGCAGGGCTGCAGAAGGAAGCTTGGCCAGGTGGGGGCCAGCTTGCTAGGGCGAGACCCCTCGGGAGCGCTCCCCAGGCCAAGTGTACGGGAGTGATGAGGACTCTCCAGAGGCACATGAAGTGGGCAGCAACCAGAGGGGCGTCTGAGTGGCATGGCAGGTGGGGCTGGGGCTTCGCCAAGGAGACAAGCTGTATGGCCGGGCTTTCCTTGGGGCTGGTTCCAGGGGTGAGAGGAGGAGAAGCTAGGCCCTGGAACGGGGGTCTAGCATTTGGGTCTCCGACAGTGAGTAGGAAGTGGGTGTGCAGGGACCAAGGAGGCCAGCCTGCCCCTGTGCACAGGCCACCCTCCCCACATGACCAGCTCCAGGCCTGGCAGTCGGCTTCCTGTGCTTGGCTGAGCCTGGCAGGGGCCCCTCCTGTTGCCAGGGCCCTGACACTGGAATGTCAGGGCCCCTGCACTGGCCCCACAATCCCTTCTTGGGGCTTGGCACATTCCCATAGGTCCTTGGCAGCAGGTATGCCTGTGCTCCTGGTCTGTGTGTGATTGTTGTGGGTGCACTCTCAGGGTATGTGTGTGTGTGTATGTGTGTATGTGCGCGCACGCATGCACGCTCAGGTGTGCATGTGCTTAGGGCTGTGTGTGCTCCCAAGCCTGTCAGCCTGTCTGTGTTCCGTGTGAGTGCAGACCCCCAGCCCCCTGGGGGTGGGACGGGCAGCCTCCTCCCTGGGGCTGGCAGGCATGACATGATTGGGAAAGTAGTGGGTAAGCTGCTTTCCCGAGAGCCTCCATCCCACCGGCCCCTCCCTGAGACCCTCTGGCCAGTCAGGGGCCGAGAGCTGTGGCTTGGCATGCAGTGGGGGCGCAGGGACTGAAGGAGGCACCAAGGGAGGGGCGGGTGTGGAGCTGACCTCATGTAGCCGACAGCTGTTGGGGGACACTCAGAGCACAGCGAGTGGGAAACTCAGGTATGGAGAGGAGACGGGATAGGGCTTTCTGGGACCTGGTGGGTGGGACCTCAGGGTGTGCGCACTGCACTCATGTGCTGGTCTGCCCCCAGAATGCCAGCTGATGAAGACAGAGCGGCCCCGGCCCAACACCTTTATCATCCGCTGCTTGCAGTGGACCACAGTCATCGAGCGCACCTTCCACGTGGAGACGCCCGAGGAGCGGTGCGTGGGCCCATGGCACCCTCGCTCTGCAGGGCTCCCAGGTCCCTGGGGGAGGGGGCGCAGTCCTGCTGGGGCCTGGCCCTTGGTGTCCCCCATGTCCAGGCCCCTGAGGGGCTACGGGCAGCCCAGGTCACAGGGTGGGCAGCCTCCTCAAGACTGTCTCTGGGGCTGCAGGGAGTGGGGAGAGGCCCCGGGCCTAGGGCCTTAACTGAGTACTCTGCAGGGAAGAGTGGACAACTGCCATCCAGACAGTGGCCGATGGGCTCAAGAGGCAGGAAGAGGAGATGATGGACTTCCGGTCAGGCTCACCCAGCGACAACTCGGGGGCCGAGGAGATGGAGGTGTCCCTGGCCAAGCCCAAGCACCGTGTGGTGAGGCCCGTCCCACCTCTACAGGGGTCTGGTGGTCACAGGGTCCCCACATCCCTACCTCTGTGGGGGCCCAGCAGTCACAGGGTCCCTGTGGGCTGGCCCCAGGAGAGCTGCGGTGCTCTGGGTCCCCTCCCTGTGAACAGCATGGTCTGACCCTTAGAAGTCCTGTGTCAGAAGTAAGGGAAGGACACCAGGGTTCCAGAAGGCCTGGGTGCTGTTGCTCTTACCATCCCCCTGGATCCCAATGCTAAGTTGGGGTGCATAGCCCCACACTGTCCCATGAGCCATGGACTCCCCATACTCCACTGGGCCCCACTTGTGCCAGTGGCGCAGGGCCCCTGTCACCCTCTGCCCCCGGCCCACTACCCTGCAGACCATGAACGAATTTGAGTACCTGAAGCTGCTGGGCAAAGGCACCTTTGGGAAGGTCATCCTGGTGAAGGAGAAAGCCACGGGCCGCTACTACGCCATGAAAATTCTCAAGAAAGAGGTCATCGTGGCCAAGGTAGAGCAGAGCCCGCAGGGGCTGGGGTGGGGTGTGTGTGGGGGACACGTGGCTCACCGGCCTGTCTTGCAGGATGAGGTGGCGCACACACTCACAGAGAACCGCGTGCTCCAGAACTCCCGGCACCCCTTCCTGACGGTGAGAGGCCCCCGCGGCCACCTGGGCCCCTGGGCAGGATGCAGTCCTGTGCCCCCTGTATTTATATGAGAGCCAGGTGCTAGGTCAGGCAGATACTCATGAGCCCGTGTATAGGACAGATGCTATTCTCCTGGGAAGCTGGGGGCTTCCCGGGTTTTAGCACTTGGACAGTGGTGGCGGGCAGGCCTTGAGGGGTCGGGATGGAGGTGCCTGATGCAGAGCCATGGGCCGTGCTTGCTGCCCCCCAGGGTGTAGAAGGGGGCAAGCGACCTGGGACTTCCTTGTGCTCGAGTCCTGGGAGGCCCAGAACTGCCCATGCTTGCCCTTCTGCCCACAACCTTCCAGCTGCTTCCCCTGTGGGGCTCAAGACAGGGATGGTCCCTGTCTAGGGGCACTGGGCCCAGGAAGAGTGTAAGGAAAATGATTACCTTTGGGAACAACAAAGAATTAGCTAGAAGATGGTTTGCCAGGCTAAGCTGCGTCCTGGGTGGCACTGGGACTCAGGTCCTGGGTGGCTGGGGCCAGCCCCTGGGGTCTTTCTGGACCACTCAACCACAAGGCTCACCCTGGCTATGCCCAGGACAACCCCCAGGCCCAGGCCCTGGCCCTGACCCTGCCCCCTCTGCTTGGCTGAGTGCATTCCCTGGGGACGGGGCTCAGCTCCAGCCGCTTGACTAGACTCTGGGGTGGCATCTGTTGGTAAGAGTCAGGCACCAGCCTGTCCTTTTAAAGCAAGGCCTCCTGTGGGGAGGTGGCCGAGCAGCTGTGCCTGCAGGACGTCCTGTACCCTTGTTAGGAGCTTCAGAGCCTCCGAGTTCATGGTACTTGCCACTTCTATCCGCTCACACACCCCCATACTTGCCCCTGACCCTACGCCACTTGGGCTGGGACCATCCTGTGGGGCAGTGTTGCATCCCTGCCCATCTGGAGGGCCGCAGTCCCAGCTCTGTGTCCCTCGCAGGCCTTGAAGTACTCCTTCCAGACCCATGACCGCCTGTGTTTTGTCATGGAGTACGCCAACGGTGGTGAGGTAGGTGGGGGCGGGCCCTGAGCCTCGGAGCCCAGTGTTGCTGCCCCAGGACGGGGGATTGGGCGTCTGGAGGCCACCGCTCAGGCTCATGTCCCATAGCTCTTCTTCCACCTGTCGCGGGAGCGGGTGTTCCCTGAGGACCGGGCGCGCTTCTATGGGGCGGAGATCGTGTCAGCCCTGGACTACCTTCATTCGGAGAAGAATGTGGTCTACCGCGACCTCAAGGTGGGCTGGGTGGGCGGGGCCTGGCCACAGCATGGGGTGGGGCCTGGGGCGGCAGCGCTGACCCAAATGCGCCCCTGCCCAGCTGGAGAACCTCATGCTGGACAAGGATGGGCACATCAAGATCACGGACTTCGGGCTGTGCAAGGAGGGCATCAAGGACGGTGCCACCATGAAGACCTTCTGTGGGACCCCCGAGTACCTGGCCCCCGAGGTGCGCCTGCCGCATGCCCCTGAGTCCCTCAGCCCCCGTGTCCCGGCGGCCTGTGACCCGCGCCCACGTCCCCCAGGTGCTGGAGGACAACGACTATGGCCGCGCAGTGGACTGGTGGGGGCTGGGCGTGGTCATGTACGAGATGCTGTGTGGCCGGCTGCCCTTCTACAACCAGGACCATGAGAAGCTCTTCGAGCTCATCCTCATGGAAGAGATCCGCTTCCCACGCTCACTTGGCCCCGAGGCCAAGGCCCTGCTCTCAGGACTGCTCAAGAAGGACCCCAAGCAGAGGTGAGCATGCGTTCAGGGCCAACATAGTCTGGCAGCCTCCCAGGCTGCCCTGGTGGCTGTGTGTGATGTCCTTAAGCAGGACTGGCCCAGGCAGAGTGGCCCCTCACCCTGAACAAAGCCCAGCCTACCCAGTGTTCTGCAGCTGCTAGAGCTCAGCCAGGGAGCTATGCATTCCTACTGTCCCTTACACATGCCCACTGTGCTGTCCCTGCACCGCTGCAGGACCACACTGTCCAGAGCTGTCTGGCAGCTGGCTGCACCCAGTGGGGGGTGGGGGGGGGCCTGGCAAGTGGTCCCAACCCTGGGCAGGCAGGTGATGGCTCTGTCCCCCCGTCCCGTGTCCTCTGCAGGCTTGGAGGTGGCCCTGAGGATGCCAAGGAGATCATGCAGCACCGCTTCTTCGCCAGCATCGTGTGGCAGGATGTGTATGAGAAAAAGGTGCGTGGGGCTGGCACTTGCATGCCCACTCACACCTACACACTTCCCCATACACAGCCAGGACACACCCATGTGCGTGTGTGCGCCACTCCACCCCTGGGGCCCAGAGGTTCTGCACATCATTTCCTCCAAATGCTGTGCAGGCCCCTGCCCCTGCCCCAGAGAAGCTGTGTGCATGTGGACTCGGGTGACCCACATGCCCTGTCAGCTTTGGGGACTACCCCTGCCCTCCCAGTCCCCTGTGCTCCAGAGAGAGCCCTGGCCTGCCGTTGGCTGTGCAGACCGGGATAGCACGTGCCTCATCTAGCCCAGGAAGGCTGCCTCCCAGGACTGAGGCAGTGCTTCCCACACACATCCCTCTGCCCTGGCCCGGGCTCGTGGGGTGATCCCACAAGCTCAGGAAGGCTGCATGTGGGTGTGCTGCATGCCCTGACACTGAGCACACCATGCCCAGTCTCCAGCCCATCTGTCCCCTGCAGGCTCGGCGCAGTCCCACACACAGGGCTAGCTGGGCCTCTGTCCTCCCAGGGAGATGGCAGCCCACCCTGCTCAGCTCCCGTCCAGGTTCCTGCCTGGAAGCCTGCCACTGCATGGCTCTGCCCTGCTAGGACCTGCCTCCTGCCTAGCCTCAACCAAAGACCCACCCAGCTCAGGAGGGGCAGCCCCAGGCCAGGGTATGGGGAATTTTGGGGGGTGCTTGCCTACAGCACCCTCTTCCTATGTGCATATCCTTTTTCAGGTACTCTCAGTTCCTGGGTCATGAGTCCTTTCTGCAGCCAGCCTCGGCCGGGCCACATGGTTGTCCTTGTGCTGTGAACAGGGCTGGATGGGCCCCACCCTCAGGACCTGTTCCCTCCCTGCCTCCCAGATGGGAACCCTACCCTCCATTGGCTGGCACTGGCCTCTGCTCCCTGGGCCTGTGGGAGGCACAGCTGCCCCACGGGCCCATCGCACAGAATGCCACTCACCAGCCCGGGTGGGTCGATGGGACCATGGGGATGTGACTGTCCCTCCATCATGAATTACCCGGCCACTGGGTGGAATGGTCTGGTCAGGAAGAAATGTGAATGCCACCTCTTGGGGGAGCAGGGATCCCCCTGTACCACTTGTTCCATGTGCCCTCTTTATCCCCTGCCAGTTTACAGGAAAGCTAGAAAAAAGACACTTCAACCTCTCCTGCCTGGGGGCAGGGGTCCTGCAGAGCTGTGAGAAGGAACCAGGCCACTGCCCTCCCCTGCTAGTCTCCTTCCCAGAGCTTTGTGGGCGGGTGATGGCGTGGGCTGCCTGGAGACGCAGCAGGAACGCGGGCACTTACAACCCAGAGGGGTGCGCTGGGCACTGCAGAGCCAGCTTGTAACCTCCTCACCCCTGCCCTACAGCTCATCCCACCCTTCAAGCCCCAGGTCACATCAGAGACAGACACCAGGTATTTTGACGAGGAGTTCACAGCCCAGATGATCACCATCACGCCCCCCGACCAAGGTGAGGGGGCCACGCCCCGCCAGGTCCCTGTCCTCTCCTAACAGGAGACTCGGGCCGCCCGCAGCAAGGCCTGTGGTGCTCACTTTCCTTGGCAAGGTCTCTGGAGGGTGGTCAGGGCGGCTGTCCCCGGTCCTGGGGGTGGGGTCACTGAGTCGGGGTGTAGTCTGGGAGGTGCAACTTCTGGGCCTGCTGCAGTTCCCCCGTGACCCCCTTGCAGATGACAACATGGAGTGTGTGGACAGCGAGCGGAGGCCCCACTTTCCCCAGTTCTCCTACTCGGCCAGTGGCACAGCCTGAGGGCCAGCGGGCGTGCTGGCAGACGCAGTGTGGGCAGCCACACGCCTGACGACGGCCTCGCTGTAGGAGGGAGCCGGCACGGACCGTCTGTATCTAGCTGCGTCGGGAGGAACCACGCCGCTCCTCAGCAGGGACGGGAAGATGTCTCTCGCTGCGGGCAGGGCTGTGTGCCTTCAAGGCGGCGTCCTCCCAGCCGTGGGGTTGGGAGGCAGGTTGTCCTGCGGTTTTTCTTAATTTATTTCATCCAGTTCTCCAGATGAGGCCTGGGCCTTCAGAACACTGAGATTCAGGAAGGAGATGTTGAGGCCTCGTGCAATTGGGGAGCCGTTGCCTCTCAGTTCCTCTCGCCAGCTGTCCCTGGCTGTCTCCTGTCTTGGCTCAGCCCAGAGGCACCAGAAGCAGCCCAGCTGTGGTGTGCTGGCCAACCCCTCTTCCTCGGGTGGGGGCCTGGGGCAAGCAGGGCAGGGTTCCACCCTGGAGAGGAAGCAGCTGAGATCTTGCTGTGCATTATGCCTGTGCATTTGGGGGTGGGGGGTTCATCTTAGAAAAGAAAGCCCCTCCCTCCTGCTCCTTTTTTTCCCTTCGGGACGTCTCACCTCGATGGCTGCCCCAGTAGCACTTGACCTTTGAGCTGCACTCTCCCCAGAGCCCCCCACCCGGCGCCCTAGCTGACGCCCCTGCCCTGCATCCTCTGTGCCTCCTGGCCAACACTGCGCTGCACATGGCGTTTTTTTACATTCAACTTTAGTATTTTTACTATTATGAGACTTTCCCTCCAAATTCTTCAATAAAAATGGCTTTTCAACTTTGTGGCTTGTTTTGCTTGTCAGAAACACCCTGTTCTTTGGGCCCAGAGTCTCCAGGATGGCCTCCAAGAAAAGATGTCTCTTCCCTAGTTCCCCCAGGACTTGCCAGAGGGGGGTGCCCTGGCTGTTGCTGTCCCCACCCGTTTCACCCAGCCCCATGACCCCAAGGAGGCCATCCAGGCTGCATGCAGGGATACCTAACCACCAGGAAGGACCCTGCAGGGCCCCATAGCTGGCCAAGGTCACAACCTGGGTCACAGCCAGACCCCTGGGACCCAAGGAGGCTTGAGAGCAGCCTGCTGGATGTCACACAGCAATCTGGAACGGGAGCAGGGCTGCGGCGCGCAGCTCAGGGCGCACCCCTCCCCCACAACCCGCAGGATGTGCTGCAGGCGCCACCTGGTGGCAGAGAGGAACCAGCCGCCTAGCAGGTGCCCGGGTGGGGGAGGCAGGGCCCAGTGAGGCCCACACTTCCTCACCCCTCAAGCAGGCACCACCCGCAGGTGTGGCCACTACGCCGGGAGCGTCTCCCTGCCCCACAGCAGCCCTTGTGTGCTGGGGCGCCCTGAGGAGCACGGGGTCGGGGGCAGTCCAGGCCTCCTGTTACATCACACTGGTGACAATGTACACAGCTTTCTAAACCACAATCACGAAACATCATAGGATGCTTCAGCTGTAAGAGACAGAAAAATGAGCATCTGATGAGATGCCACGTGCTGTTGGGAAAGTGAAAGGTGCATAGCAGTGTGAGGTTCCTGGAGAACCTAAAAACAATCATATGACCCAGCAGTTCCACTTTCAGGCATACACCAGCTGAATGCAGGGTCCCAAAGACAGCCACCACGTTCACTGGGGCATCCTGCACCATCATCAAGATGGGAAGCCACCAAGTGTCCACAACAGACGACAGATAAGCAGAACGGGGTCCCCCCGCACCCATAAAAAAGGCTCACATTCTTATACCTGCTAACCACACAAATGAACCTTGAGGACATTTACACAGAATGAAATAAGCCAGACACAGAAGGGCAAATCCCGTGTGTTCCACTCCTAGGAGGCCCCTGGAGGAGTCAGCTGCAGAGACAGGAAGGAGATGGTGCCAGGGACCAGGACGGGGTGTGTGATAGGGACTTAGTGCTTAATGCGGACAGGTTCAGATCTGCAGGATGACAAGAGTTCTGGGGATGGAGGGAGGTGTGTACATACAGTGAATGTATTTGAAAGCACTGAATTGCACACTTAAAAATGGGTCAGATAGGGGGGTTCCCTGGTAGTGTAGTGGCTAGGCTTCGGTGCTTTCAACGCTGTGGCCTGGGTTCGATTCCCAGTCAAGGAACCACCACCAAAAAAAAAAAAAAAAGAAAAAAAAAGTCAGATGGTAAATTTTACATGCATTTTCACACAGTAAGAAGCAAAAAGCACACGTTGTAGAAACCAGAAAATACAGCTCTGCCCTTCCATTATCCTGGAACTCTGAGCAAAAGGCTGCTGACTGTAGCAGACGTGGTGTGGGAACCTGGAGGTGCTTGGTGCTGGTGTGTCGGGGTGAGGGGCCCAGTGGTCAGGCCGAGGGGCAGGGGCAGCTCCATTCTGCTCAGTTGCTCTCCATACCTCTATAGAGCTGCTTCACTGGTGTCATTTCTCCTGCCTGCAAATCTTCTGATATTTCTTGCAATTTTTTTTCAGCTTTTGTGTCTGAAAAGTCTTTTATTTCACCTGCATTTGTGAAAGACAGGGTAGAGCATTCTAAATTAACTTTTCCCTTTCAAAACTAAGTGTAAAGATGTGTCCCCTGCGGCTTGCAGTTTCTGAAGGGAAGTCTGCAGTCACTTCACCTTTGTTTCTCAGCATGTCAAGATGTCTTTTTTTGTTTGTTTGTTTTTTGTTTTTTTGCTTTTTGGTATGTGGGTAGCTCCCTGACTGGGAATCGAACCCAGGCCACAGCGCTGACAGCACCAGCACCGAAGCCTTAAGCCACTACACCACCAGGAAACTCCCTTGTCTGGCTCTTATAAGAATTTTCTTTTATCACAATGTTCTGAGGACTCATCAGGTGGTGCTTTCATGAAATTTGCTCCATGTTTCTTTTATTTAGGGTTGATTGAACTTTTAGACCGATCTGTGAGTTTACATCAAATTTGGAATTTTCAGCACCTTCCTCACAAGTTTTCTCCACCCCTGTCCCCAGGCCCCCACTCACAGGTCCATCAGGTGGCTGAAGGGTGTCAGAGATCACTGCAACTTGGTTCACTTGTTCCTGCATTTTCTGTTTCAGTTTGGGCAGTTTCTCTTGCCAGCCTGCTGGTTCACTAACATTTTCTTCTGCACTGCTGAATCTGCTTTTAATCTCGAGTCCATTTCCTTTTCCATCTCTGACAGTGTATTTTCACCTCTGGAAGTTGTTTGGGTCCCTTTATGTCCTGTATTTCTTAACGTGCTTTTTTCCTAGCATGTGGAATGTCCTCGTAATAGTGCTTCTGATGTCATCAGCCACCTGTGCCATTTCTGGGTCTGCTTCTGCTGGTCTTCCTTCTCCCCGTGCTTCTCGGCATGTCTGGTGATCATTTTACTGGACACTAAGCGTTGCAAATTTTATCTTATGGGATTAAAGTATTTTTATTTTTGAGCTTTGTTTTGGGGTGTTACTACATTACTTGAAACAGTTTGGTCTTTCTTGAGGCTTGATGTGAAATTCTATTAGGAAGGAACAGAGCCGTCCTTAGGGTGAACTGGCCTCACTAATGAGGCATGGCCATGAGTGCCCAGGCTGCTCCACTTGGGCTGCGGGACCAGCTGCAGGTAGTCTGCACACACGTGAGCTCGGCCACCACCCCTGTGTCCGACCGTGCCACCTCCAGCCACCCTAGCCCCGTCTTCCTGGGTCAGTGAGGCCTGAGCTCATCCCCCCAAAGTGCTGCCTGAGAACTGTCCTGTGTCTAGCCACCAACCTGGGGCAGCCCTGGGTGTACTTTGTTCACTCCCACCTGTCAGGGTTATTGTCCTGCACGGTTTGCTGCCCAACGCCTGGATATTCTGTATTTTTTAAAGCTGTTTCTCCACAGGCACTCCACCATTGCTGGGAGCCCAATGAATACTCATTACAAATGTCTATACCAGGCACAGCTCCAGGGAAGCCCCGGAGCTCGTGGGACCTACCTCGTAGTCAGGAGGCAGAACAAGTAACAAATACAGATCACGTCAGGCGGTGACAACTTAGAAAGGGCATGGAGGATAGTGACACGGGTGTCATGCTGGGGTGCTGGGGGGATGACGCCAGGCCCCATTGGGCCACAGGCTTTTACTTTTGGGAACATGTCAGCCACTGAGGTCTGGTCAGAGGAGTGACAGATCCAGCTGCTATGAGGACACACCCGAGGGGCAGGGAGCCCAGGCAGGGGATACAGACAGCTGATGGAACCAAGCGGACCTGTCAGCATGAGCTGGGTCAGGCTGAAGGGGCAGGAGCTGTTGGGCCCATGGGGGCGGGCAGGTAGAGGAGTGAGGTGGCACTGGGAGTGGCAGTGAGGACATGGGACCAAAGTCTGCAGAGGGACAGATACCTGGAGGGAAGCTGGGGAAGAGGAGGTGATCCCATGACAAGGACGACCAACAATGGCTGTTTCTGCCTGTCAGCCACAGCATTCCGCCGGCCAGATGACCTCAGGATGCCCTCAGTCCAGGAAGACCCCAGGCAGCCACGTCCTCATTGCCCCCGCTTCTGCGGGTCTGCGCTCTGCCCTGGCACAAACTTGCCGTGGGCCTGGCTCCACCCCCGACCCCCCTGCCTACCAGACACTGCCCTTGTCCCAGGAGCAGGGGAGGCCCTGCCCCACCCACTGACTTGTCCCCAGGGTCCCGGGACACAGTGCTGAGGTGGCCCTGCAGGGGACTCATGTGTGTGGACCAGACGAAGGAGACCGCGGCCTGCCTGTCCTGACTGACTGTGCCCGCTCCCCTGCCCCTGCCTCCTATCCACACCCTTCCGACCACAAACAGCACTACTGCAAAGGAACAAGGTTGTCACGCCCGCCCTCCAGCTGCTGCTCCTAGAGGGTAGAGCCTGATAGTTACCCAGGACCCACACCAAACAGGCACCAGAAGGCACACAGACACCAGACAGGGGCATTATGGTGCCATTTCAGGGACGGACCAGTGTGTGGGCACAATGGCTACTCACTCTGAAGTCAAACTGGGCTCAAGTCCTTTCTCACCATGACTGGCTGGGTGGGCTGCTAAGTAATGCATTCTGTCTCAGTTTTCCCATCTATAAAAGGGAGGTGGCCAGGCACACATATTGCATGCAGCTCAGTGGGCAATGAATGAGCCGTCACATGGGACAGCGGGCATGGAGGCGCTGACACCCCGGGGAAGTTTCCTGCAGCCGCTGGCTGGTCACACGAGGAGGTGGCTACCCCTCAGTACTGTACACAAGCAAATCCTCTTGTCCAAATATAAAGGATTTATTTACGTCTGTCCTCAAGTACAAAACATAAAATAGAAGCACCCCCCCTGCCTTCTGCGTCGACACCCATGAAGTCGTCCACTCGCGGCCTCAGACTTCGAACACGGCACAGGCAGCACACAGCACTTTCTCATGAACGTCACTGCAGCTGCAGCCCCCCAGGGAGGAGAGAAGAGCGGTGTTAGGGACTGAGCTATGCCCCCAGATATGTTGAGGGGCGAACCCCCAGGCCCTGCACCTTATTTGGAGTCAGGGCTGCCTGCTGCAGTTGGGTGGACCCTAACCCCACATGACTGGTGTCCTTAGAAAAAGAACAACACAACAAGAAAGACACATGCAGAGAAGAGATGACATGAGAACACAGCAGCCACAGCCCTGCAGCCTCAGAAGGACCCGCCTGCTGACATCCGGATCTCAGACTCCCGGCCACAGCGAGAGAACAAAAGCCATTGTCTGGCTGCCTGTCTGCCGTGCTGCTGGGGCAGCAGTGCCAAGACTGCCAATGAGCCCCCGGACCCCGACGGGGTTCCAGCTGGAGGGAAGCCCCTGGGGAAACCACCTAGGTGTCCACCTGAGATTTATCAACGGTTCACAGAGGAGCACGAAAATAGGATCAAATGGGGGAGACTCAGGAACAAGCAGGGATACTCATCAGGAGAGGTCCTGAGAACACAGGAAAGTGGCCACATACTCCAGGACACGCGAGGAAGGCTGCCAAGTGTGTGCCATCAGCAAGCAGGCAGCCACAAGCCACCTGCTTTCAGAGGATGAGCCTGCCGTCTGCAGGTGAGCCAGGCACCGGCCCAGGCTCGTGCCGGGAGCACCCGCCGCAGCCGGGCTGTGAGCCCCAAGGACACTGGGAGCGGGCAAGCCGCTGTTGGCCGCGTTTCCGTTAAACCGGAGCGTGCCGGAGAACCTAGGCTTCCACCTTCCCTCACCAGGAAGCTGAGGGCTGTGCCGCAGGTCGCTGGGGCAGGGCGGGGACTGTGGGCACAGCAGGCCCGGGGACAGGACAAAGTTGAGCCCATGACCTGAAGCAAGTCATTTGTTTATGAAATAGAACAGAGTACCCACCCCCCAGGTATGTGCGACATTGCAGCGTGAACTCTGTGGTACTTGCGAGGACCCCGTGGGGCAGAAGGAAGTTTCCAGTGACGTGGGGCCAGAGGAGCAGAGGGCCAGGCAGGGTGCTGCCCTCAACCTACCCTGCTGTCCCCACTGGTCACGGCAGGCCCTGACCCATGGGAGGACAGAAGTTAAGCTAGTGAAATTACGTTACACACATACCTCATCGAACATACCACTCCCTGGTCCCACGTCCTGCTCCCAGGGACTGGCCTCAGGGTCTGGGTCCTCCCAGAGCTGCGCCACCTGCCCTAGATTTCTGTCCCGACCAGCCAGCCACCTGACTCCTATGTGTGGCTCTGACGGCTGTCGGGACGGAGCTGGCTTTAGACAGCCCCCACGCTGTCTGGGGGACACGTCTTTCCTACAAGGCGCTGCCGGCCCCCTCTTCAGCCTAAAGTGGTTGCTGGGGCTGGATGGGAGCCCGGCACCTCATAAGCAGGCACGCACACGCACTCAACTAGCAGACCAAGCAAACACTCCATTTCCTGCTCGACGGCCCATACCCAGGCCCACAGTGACACGGTGACACCTGTAGCACACCTGCCCTCACATGGCAGGACTGTCTCCAACAAGGAGACACCACGGAGGAAGACCACATACACAGTCTTAAAGCGAGGGCTCAAAAGGCTGAGACTGTCCACGGCCCGGGACAGAGCCAGCAATCCACGAGACCTGGTCCCTTCAAAGGTTAACCGACCCTGGGGCAAGCACTTACTCCACAAGGGCGCACAGGGTGCAGGCCACGGCCCCACAGCCACCGCAGGTGCGCACGCACCGCCCGCACAGGGCACGCTCACACTGGCCGCACACCGTCGGCCTGTCCACAGCTCGCACGCACGAGGAGCAGGCTCTGGATACTGCCCCGGGTGCATCTGTGAGGAAGAAATGCCATCCATCAGGCCAGGCAGGGGACTTCACGGTGCTGGGGGCTGCGGAGCCACTGCCTCCCTGCCCAGAAAAGAGAGTGAACCTCCTGCAACTGACCCTCCCAGATCCTTGGGACAACCCAGGAGCAAAGACAGCATGGACCACTCCACGAGGGAGACATCTGGGTGGCTCTGCGACTCCAGGCTGGGTGTCTCTCCTGTCATTGCTCCCTAGACCCCGCATTCTAGATGCAGTGCTGCGAGGATCAGCTCTTCTTGTTACACATCAGCCCTCTCTTGGCCTCCATCCCATGTATCTGTCATCTGTGTCACAGGTTAAGAGCAGTTCGTGGGCTCTGCCTAGGCTCAGGGGTGGGATGGGTTCTCTGTGTTTTAACCAGCGACACAGGTGACAGTGTGTGACACACACCACACTGCACAGACAGGACTCTGTGGGAGCCAGAGGGAACGTGGGCATGCCACCTAGGTGGGTCTCTGCTCCCTTTCGACCCAACCTCTAGAAGCCATTTCCTAACTCCAAGACTTGGAGGTCAGCAGGGGCAGAGCACCTCCATGTTAGGGGCCTCCCAGGGTGCCCCAGCTCCAGATCCTGGGCACACAGTGTCTTGGGTGGGGGTGGGGGTGAGGGGAAACATCCGCTGTCAACCTCACTCACCGGCTTCGCAGGCCTGGGCTCGCCTCCTGGTCAGCCGGCCATCGGGTCCAATCAGCATCTGCCCACGTGTGGCCCGCGGGGCCTCTGTGGGGCCTGGCTTCGGGGACTCCGGCAGGTCAACGATGGGGCAGCCTTCCTCCCACATGTGGTCCATGTAGGCCTGTGCCCCACGAAAAAGGAGCTGCCTGGTCTTCTCTGGGGAGACAAGCAGCCTCCTGTTCAGGCCTCTGTGCACGGGCGCCCTCACACAGCCATCTCCTCCTTCAAGCGGGTGTGGTGAGGTCCCCTGTGCTATCCTCCAGTCACCCCTGCCCACCCTGCTCCCTGGAGAACTGCGTCTACACTGCCTCTGGGCTCAGCTGCCACTTCCTATAGGAAGGTTTGGGACCCTGCAGCCCTATGCAGTTCCCTGCCCGGTCACTCGGCTCTCGCAATGTGTAGCCTCACCTCTCAGCTGCTCCCCTCCTCCCAGCACCCCGTGGACCAGCTGCATCTGGCAGAGGGGCTCCAAGCTATGGAGAACAGGTTCACAGTCAGAGGCTCAGAGGTGGGCCTCCAAGCCCAGGTAAGTGTGCACCGCCTTTACCCACTATAGAGCTGCTGGCAAGACATGGCAGTAACTGGCTCCCCAAAAAGGCACCCCAGGACTTTCCAGAACTCTGTAGGCCCCTGTCCGTGGAGCTGAATTGGCTGCTCAGCACCCAGAGCAGTGGCTTTTTCCATCAGGCCACACGTCAGTCACCAGAGGCTTTCACAAGATCAAACACCCAGAGCCAGCCCCAGAAGTGCTGTGTCTGTCGTTTCTGCGTGGTTCCAGCAGAACCAGTGTGGGGATCCTAGAAGCCGATGGCTGTACATGAAACTGACAGGGGCAGTTACTGGGTAACTCAAATGGAGTGGCTAATGACAGCCCAGCCACACCCAGCTCCTCCAGGGGAGGGGGTTGCAAGGGCGGACAGGGGAGAAGGTAAAGAGCCAGACTGCCTCAGTCCCCATTTTTAGTTCTTGCTACTGGTAGTGTTCACATTTCCAATGTCCTGTCACACACAGCTCAGCCACAGCTACACTCGTTTTCATCACTTGCTGGCCCCAGAAAGCATTTGCGTTTGCAACCCGACTGCAAGGAAAGGCAGAGTAGGGAGGACGGGGGTAGTTGGGGTGGGAGGCAGGAGAACGGGGTTGTCCCAAGGCTGGGTTCCTCCCTGCACCCCTAACACACAGCAGCACCACTCAATTACAAACTTTATAACTGTTCTGCAGGTATAAACCCTGTACCCCCAACCTCTAGGTGAGGTAAGGTTTACGTTGTAGCTGCCCCCCACTCCAAACTGATGATCCATAGTATCAATGCACCTAAAAGTCTGCAGAGGGGGCCAGGTGAGAAGGCCTCTGATGGCTCCCTGCCCTCCCATCTCACCCTGAACTGGACATTCCAGCCATGAACTTCGACTGCACTCTCTGGCTTCCTGGCTTCTGCACATGCTGTTTCATCTGCCTGGAATTCCCTCTTCTCCCTCTCTGCCTGCCTAGCTCCTACTCACCCTGCAGGATTCAGCTGAGACTCTGTTCCTCCACGAGACCTTTGAAACCCTTGCAAGTGGTCCTGTAGCAACTTGTCCCTGCCCGGGTCATCTCTCCACATTCCTTCTGGTGGTCTCCCACCAGACCCGGGAGCTGCCGGAAAGCCAGTGCCTGGCAAGGAGGGCGTGCGCCTCAGATACCTCTCGGCTAGAGCGGGTGATTCTGCTGGCTTACTCCACCCAGGACATGCCACTCCCTGACCTCGCTGGGCCTGAGGGGCTCTCGTGTTCATCAGACAAGGGCTAGCTTACCACTGCTCGAGTTTGGCATCCCCGCAGGACCGAGCCCGGGGGTGGCAGCACGCTGAAGCCGCTCGCTTAGGGACAGAGGGGCACTTCTGTGGAGCTGAGGCCAGCGCAGGTGGACGTGGGTGCATTCATGCCCCACTCACTGCTCCCGAACCCCGACTTCCCGGCTGGTCCGCGACCCCCCAGCTCCCAGGGGCGCGGCCTACGGAGACCGCCTGCCCAGTCCCCGCGTCGCAGGAAGCCCTACCCCACACTCACCGAAGATCTCCTGCGAGTAGTGCTCAGCGTTCACACCGCGGCCTAGCTCCCTCCAGCCCACGCGGACCTTAAGTTGCAGCGGGGCCACGTCTCCGAAGGAGCAGCCCCGTTTGGGCATTGCCGCGAGCCGCGGAAGCTCGGCGCCCTTCCCGCGCCTCGCTCGTGACGTCACACCCGCGCGCCCACCCCTGCGAGGGGCGGGGACGGGGCTAGTGCGCGGCGTGGGATAGGCCGAGGGCGACGGTGGGGGAGGAGCTCGTGGGCGGGGCGGCGCGGCAGGGGCTAAGCCGGCGTGGGGCGGGGGGGAGGTTGTGAGGCGCGCTGCCCGATAGACTGGGCGACAGGAGGGGGCGGGATTCGTCGTGTCGGCGCAGGAGGGGCGGGGTGTCTCAGCATTTTTTGTGGAAACTGTTTATAGTTCCTCCTTTAAGCCACCAGAGTTCGAGGCTAATTCCCTGTCTTAATTTTCACTTTGAAGGAATTCCTATCCTCACGGAAATGGGCAGTGACATGTGCGCGGGGCGCCCTCGAGGCGCGCGCGGCGCGTTCACGTCATCCAGAGCAGGCCTGACGTCACGTCCGGCCCGCAACGCCGGCTCGGCTGTTCTGACGGAGCCGCGGTGCTAGCACGGCTCACAGTGCTCAGCTTCCTCCGCTCGGTTCTGGCTCGGCCGCGTCGTTCAGTCTTTTTTTCCGTCACTGTACTTCCACTGATGAGGGCTGATGCCGCGGTCTGACACGACATGTCACACGTGACCGCACGTGACCCATGACGCGGGCGAAGCCGCTCCGGGCGGCGGCCACCTACGTCTCCCGCGTCCGCACAGTCGCGGACTTGCCCTGTGTTAGGGAACCGACTTGGCGATTGCGCAGTTCGGGTCACTTAGCAGACGCTTAGTTGTTTACTTCATCCCAAAGAGGTGCTATTCGCAGAAGTATTGGTTTCACTCGTGAACCCTAGGGATTGCGGAAGAGTTCTTGGGGTTCAGATTGAAACTGCCCCAGGGATAATGCAATGCATGATGATTGTCAGAGAATCTCATCAGCTTTACACTTCAATCTAATTTTAATTTAAAGAAATATTGTCTGGGGGCCTATTAAGTGTTGAATTGGCCAGAAGTCCCAGGTCAGAGGTGGGCAGGCCTCGCTCCTGTTCATGTTGGCTGCCGCCTTCTCCTTGTATCTTCACATGATCATCCCTCTGTGTGTGTCTGCCCTGACCTCCTCTCCTAAGGACAGCCGTCAGACTGGACTAGGGCCCATTCTTGTGGCCTCTCTAAAACTTAATCACCTCCTGGTTCCTTAAAACACTGAAACACAATTACCATGTGACCCGCCAATCCCACTTCTGGGTATACAAAGGAAATGAAATCACTGCCTCGGGGACATATCTGCACTTTACGTTCCTAACAGCATTATTCACAATAGTCATGGACACAACCAACGAATGGGAAAAGAGGATGTGGTACACATATACAATGGGATCATAGAAAGGACACCTTGTCCTTTGTAACAGCCTGGATGAACCTTGAAGGCATTATGCTAAATGCGGTAGGTCAAAGACCAATATCATATAATCTCACATACGTGGAACTTAAAATCATCGAACTCATAGAAGTAGAGAGGAGAGGGTGGTTGTCTGGGGTTCGGAGGAGTGAGGAGATGTTGGTCAAAGAGCTCAAACTTCCAGTTATGAGATGGATAACTCCCAGGGGTCTAAGGCACAGCATGGCGATGACAGTTAACAGTACTGTATTGTATACTTGAAAGGTGAAGGATGTGTTAACTAACCTAACTGTGGTAAAGATTTCATGGTATAAAATCACCATGCTGCACATTATACATCAGTTTTGTTCTGTGTCAATTATATCTCAAAAAAGCCAGGGCATACTTAATTATCTCCTGAAAGACCCCATCTCCAAATACTGTCATGTTCTCAGGTATGGGGAGTTGGGACTTCAACATGAATTGGGGACTTCAACACAACTGCCAATCTCTTGTGCCAAGCTCTGTGCTAAGCCTTTGGGGGTGGCGTTGAGCAGAGCCAACAGGGCCCCTGCCCTCTGGTGTGACAACTGTCACGCCCATATCTCTAGAATTTTTATTTATGTTGATTCACAAATAACTTATTCTTTTTTTGGGAGGGGGTTGGTTCCCTGAGCAGGGATTGAACCCAGTCCGTGGTGGTGAGAGCATCAAGGCGTAGACACTACACCATCAGGGAACCCCCTGGACAACTGTCACGGAAGGGGAAGCCCCGAGTCAGCAGACCTGCCCTGCTGTGGGTGGAAGATACCCCAGGAAAAGTGGCCAGCCAGGACCTGGGCTCATGCGAAGCATTTGCCACTGGGCATAATCCACCTGGGAAAACTGGGCATTCTGGAAGTGAATATTCATCGGGCTGAGGAAGGAATGTGCCCTTCTCTTTTCCCATGAGCAGTGCAGCAAACATCCCCCTCAATAAATGCACAGAGGCTGAGGTTGGTGGGAAATATGTTCTTTAAAATTTAATTGCAGTTGCCTTAGGGTCCTAACATTTGCAGTGATTATCATCTCAGTGTCCTGAAGCTGTGTAGTGTGGTTTAGGGCCCACCCATGTGACTTTCAGGAGCTTTTAAATTGGGGTACAATTTACTTATAATGAAATTGTCTATATTTTACACCCAGTGGAAGTGCCCGGGTGACATGGCCCATCCCTTATGACAGATAAGCACACCTGGGTGACCCAGTCGTTGCTCCACATCCCTGGCAGAAGTGACTCGCATTCTGCTCTCTGTTCTTACAGGGTAGTGTTGCCATCCTAGACCCTTATGTGTGCTTGAGTGTCTGCCTTCTGCTCTCAGGACAGTGGGTGTGTCACCCTCGGTGGTCTATTCCTTCTGTGGCTGAGTGTGTGCCTTAGGTGGATGGACTACAGCTTGTTTCCCTGTCCACGGACACCTGGGCTAGTGTGAGGCTTGGGTGGCGATGAAGGTAGCTGAGCATTCTCGCTGGACACCCGTGTTGCTTCACTGTGGGTCAGTGCCTGCGAGTAGAATGGCTGGGGGTAGGCAGATAAAGGTTTAATTCTAAGGAAAGTGGCAGCTTTCTAAAGTGCTTGGAAAAGCATTTTTTTCAAACATCACCACCAAATCCCATGCAGTGAGTGAACTGAGGCCGTGACGAGCCTGTCTACACTGAAGCTGTGCTATTGGTGCAAAGTAGGAAGAGCACTTTGTTATAACCACTCCAGTCCTCAAAACATCAGATACTGAAAAGGGGTGCCTTCTTGTGACAGTGAGTGTCGGCGCTGGGGAACAGTGATGTCACCTCCAAGATGATGTCCTTTCACCCTGTAAAACGTGCAGATACGCGAGAAAGGAAAGGGCGACTGAGCTGCTCCAGCTGGATCAGTAACCCAGTGGGGCACCAAGGCCTCCTCGGCGCCGGCCACGCCCACTTTCTTCAGTCCTGGCCACGCCCACTTCCTGCAGTCCTGGTTAGGAGGTAAATGATTACAGAAATAGGTGTCTCTGCTTTCTATATCCTGGTGAAAGTTTCAGAACAGTTGCTTCCCGCTTCCTGGGTGCCTGATGCCCCCACCCTATCCGAACACTCCCTCCACCTGTCGTACAACTGTCCTTGAATGCAGGGAACATCCTGCACCCCTGCTGCACAGCTGTATGACGCCATCCTCTGTCTCCTTGCGCCTCCCCTCGCCTTCCTCAAGTCGGACACTGTCTCTAGGCTTCTTGGAGGCCTGCCCCCAGGCATGTCCTCAGATGGACCCACGTAAAACCTTTTTTCTGAAATCTACAGAGGCTCATGCCTTCTCTTCGATGGCATGTGCAGTAATGTGACCTGGGGGTGGCTTCTCAAGATTTTGTCCAGAGATGGAGGAAAAGAGTCCGGCTTGTGCGGGAGTGGGGGCGTCAGTGGCCCTGGAAAAACGCAGTCTGAAACGTTCCTGCTGCTCTCACGTCTCCACAGCGAACCTCGCAGAGCAGGCTTGTAGCCCTTTTTGCAACATGGTCCCTTTTAAAAATGGCTACTCTGGTTGATTGACAGCATATGCACCTGTCAAAGCAATACTACAGGATGGTTATCTCAGGTTGCCTGTAAGGAGAAGCGGGTCCCCGGGGAGGCGGTGATGCTGGCATCCTAAGAGCTCACCCTGCCTGGGGGTGTCTCTGTTGGTCCCTCCTGCTGTATCGTGGACAAGAGGGAATCATTCTCGGAAAACCCCAAGATTGCATCTACGTGTGCCTGCCACCTCCGCCCCACGGAGTCGTGCTGGGGGCCCGAGGAAGCTGAAGCACAACCATGTTTTCCTGATGCCCTTCAAGTCACTGACGCTGTTCTGGGTACCTTCTGGGGACTGCTGGCTTTGGGACACCAAACACATTCATCACCCAGACTCCTGTCACAACGAAGCATCCATCAATGGCGCCTTTCAGTGTTTAAAAGTCACAACAAAACGGCAACGTCAGAACAAAACATGTGTGACCATTACCATCCCATGGTATTCAATATGTTTATTGCCAAACTGCCCCAACAGGACATACGGCCACATGACAACTAAAGGTCTGTGTTTTGAGCCCCTCGGCTCTTTTCAAACATAAGGATATTAGATATGGGCACAGCTCTGACTTTCAGGTGTTTAACATCATTGTAGAAATCACCGGGCTGAGGTGAAGGCTCAAGGAGAATAACAAAAGTCCAGGAAACCGTTTCATATTTTTCCATTTGTGCCATTGGCTTTGCTGCTGGCTGGGCCTGCTGGGGTGGGCTCTGGCTTTGCCTAAAACAGCTGGATGATTGAATCTCTTGATTTGCCAACACCAACCCATTTCACTGAAAGGGAAAAGGGTGGTTGAGGCCAGGGTGCTGCAGGAGGGGCGGGAGGGGCGGGAGGCCAGCGGGCTCAGACACGTACCTGCCACACCCACGTGGTTCTCCAGGAAGCGGATATAGCTCTGGGCCTGTGGGGGGAGGTCCTCCCACTTCCTGGCACCTGTAGTGTCCGCCTTCCACCCCGGAAGTGTCTCGTATTCCACCTCGACCTTCTGCAGGATCTCCTGGTTGGCTGGGGACACATGGGGTGACAGTGTTCATCATCGAGGTGGGACCCCAGCCCAGGGTCTGTTTGCCCAGGTTCTAAGTGGCGAGGAGGCTGAGTCACCCTGCTTGGTTTTCTCAGGCTCGGGGTGGCCCTCAGACTCTGGCTGTACCTCTTTCAGACCAGGGGGACATGCCCACCCCACACGCAGATTGGCTACATCCTCTGCTAGACCTTCCACGGTGACTCAGCTGAGGAACACAAGGACCCCGTTGGAAATGCTAAGGGGCTCTGGGATCCTAACATGTTAGGAAATCCTGAAGAAACTATTCCCCCCTTTAGGGCAGGGACCCCACCTGGCTGGGACTCCGAGGGTCACAGCAGATGCCAACCACCCCTTATTGATGGAAGATGCTGGAACAAGCCATGCACCCTAAGGGTCCTTGAGCCTCAGCCCCTCTGAGTTTGCATGTTTCCCAGGGCCCTGGACCCCAGGGTCACACCACACTCCTGCTGCATCCTCCCAAAGGTCAGGGGTCAGTTGGGCTGAGGGACACTGGCAGAGAGGACACCCAGCACCTGCCCATCATAGCTAGGGGGCGCTGTTGGGTGTACACACCAAGTGGGGCGAGGGGCAGCTTGCCCATAGCCCCAGACAAAGCCGGCAGTGGGAGTGGGGTCAGAACATGACCCTCAGCCCAGGGGCACAAGTAGCAAACACAGGAGGACGGCGTCACTGTCATGCTTTCTAAAAGCAGGGAGGTGCAGTAGTAGGAACCCTAGCCTGGCTCTTTCCTTAGGTAAAACAGTCATCTTCTCATTTGCATAGTTTAGGCTTTCCTGAGCACCTACGTCTGCTAACCTGGGTGAGCTTCTAGAGCTGGGGGTAGCTGTGATGTCTAGACACCTGCGGGCCCCCAAGGGCCGAGGGTGAGTGCCAACAGGCCTCCCCCACCTGCCAGCCCAGGCCTGTCCTTCTCATCCTCCCCAAACCCTGGATGTACCTGCAGCCACCTTGAGACCCAGCCAGGTCACCTGCCAGTGTGAGCACCTGTGCAGGCAAATCCTGCAGACAAGTACCTGCTCTTCTCTGCACACTTTGCACACAGACCCTTCCCCTGGTCTCCGGGGTCCAGGGCCGAGTCTGCCTCCTGCTCGTACCTGGGAAGTAGGGGATCCTCTTCCCATTTAGCTTGTATGACACGCCAACTTTGATCTCATCCAGGGCATCCAGAATGTCCAGCTTCGTCAAGGCCAGCCTATCCAAAACCAACAGACGAGACAAGCAGAGATGCTGTGTGCGCGTGGCCTTTCCTGGCTGCCTCTCCTCCCCTTTCCACTCAGTGGCAGAGAACAAAGATGAGGCAGAGAAACGCAGCGGGCGGGTTGGGCTCACCTGCTGCCGCCCAGCCCTCTGCCCCCCCACAGCTGCCCTTGCCCTCTGTCCTGGTCGAGGGTTAGCCCTTCTGCCCTGGGCTTACCCACCCCCATCTCTAGATGAACTGTTAACCTCTGGGCTTCCCAGTGCTGCTCAGGAGCAGGTGGAGGCCAGCGTCACCACTCACTGCGGCTCTGCCGTGTAGAAGGGTCTAGATGGGGTGACAAAACCCCACGGGGGAGACTGGCCCTGAGCCCCGACACCCAGCTCTACTCGCTTTGGTGGTGTCCAGGAAGTGTGGACGGTCCCCGGGGTGGTTACGCGAAAACAGGCCGACAGGAGGGTGCTTACGCAGTGAAGCCGTTGACCATGTGGGCATATCTCAGAATCATCAAGTCCAACCAGCCACAGCGCCGCTTCCTGCCCGTGGTCACGCCCCACTCGTGGCCGCGGCTCTGGAGCAGGTCTCCGATTTCCTGCATGAGAACGGGGCAGGTGAACGGAGCCAGAGCCGGCCCCCTCTGCCCCCTGGTCCTCTGCTCCCCAACCTGGCCCCCAAGTGGGGGCAACCTGGCAGCTCCACCCCCACACATTGCGGCCTCATAGCCTACGCCCCCCGCCGAGGCTCTGCCTTGCTGGCCCACACAGGCCCGGCGGAGCGCCCCCTCCTGACCACAGGAAGACTCTGCTTGGTGGGGACACAGGTGCCTCACTCTCCCTGAGCACCTGCGGGCAGTTGAGGGCCGATCTGGCCTGTCCTGTAGCTTCTCTGGGGGCCGGCTGCTGTGAGTATATTTCTCCTAGGGTCCCTATCCCTGTCCCCATGCTCCCTGCCCTGTTAAAGCCACCATACATGCCTGGATGCAGCCGACTACGCTTCACACACGTCTGCTCAGGACAAGAGCCTCCTGTCCTAGCAGCCACCAGGACACAGGCCAGACTAAACAAGGCAGGCCAGTGGTGTCCTGAGGACTCCTTTCTGAGCCAAGAGGGGGTCCCTGGGCAGCACCACACCAGGGATGGGGGGCAGCTGTGGGCACTCTACTTGCCTGCCACTGCTCCCTGGGGAGCAGAGCTGTGGGCACACATGTGTGCACAGCGTGTCCTTGGTGTAAGGCCACATGGAACCATGCTGCCAGAGAACGCAGCCTTATACACAGCTTGTTATGCACCCCCAGGGGCACCTGGCCCCTCCATGTCCCCATGGGGTCCTGCCAGGGCTGGGGACTCACGTTGATCTGCTCAGTGGGGAAGGCACCGATGCCCACGCGTGTGGTGTAGGCCTTCACCACACCATAGACGTCGCCTACGTTCTGGGGGGGGATACCCAACCCTGTGCACACGCCGCCCACCGTGCAGTTGGATGACGTCACAAAGGGGTATGTCCCTGCAAGACAGAACCAGTCAGGGACCATCCACCCCCCCCCAACCCCACAGATCACCCAGCCCAGGGGTCTCTCTGGGCAGAGGGCAATAGGCAGATAAGCCCTGTGCATGGCCCCTTGGTGGGGTCTCCAGGGCCAGCTGGAGGTACCATCCTGTGGGAGTGGCCCCACAGTCAGGAGGGGCAGGAGAGGGAGTTTTCTCAGTGCTGGTGTGTCCCTGGGGATGGGGAAGGGAGGCACAGAGGCCTGCATGGGACAGTATGAGATGTGGCTCACCCCCCCACACACACACCGCTGGCTGCCCTGTTGGGGTCTCTCCCAAATCCTCTCATCTCCTGCTCAGCCTGTCTTCCTGCCCCTCCTGGCTAAAGTACAAGGGAGGGACAGCTGGGTCCCTTTTGTGGCTGGATGGCAGTGTGGCTGGGGCAGGGGGCCCTGGCACACCCTGTTTCCTGGTAGACATGAAAGGGAGTGTGGGGATCAGCTATCTGGGATGTACCAAAGTCGATGTCCAGCAGGGCCGCGTTGGCGCCTTCCACGAGGATTTTCTTGGGGGGGCCATGGAGAGCCTCATACATGAAGTAGACACCGTCTCGGACCATGGGCCGGATCCGCTCAGCAAAGCCCTGGGGGAGGGAGGCACACAGCTATTGGGGGGGCCCCAGGCATGGCCCCCCCCCAGCTCCTGCCTCCTCCTGACAACCTCACTCATCAGCACATCCCTTTCCGGCAAGGGACCTGGTCTGCAAGCACAACTGCTTCTGGGGCTTGTGTTTGACACTCAGCACTAACCTCTTAGTGACCATTATGGGGTGAAGTGTGTTCCCCCAATTCATATGTTGAAGCTCTAACCCCCAGGATCTCAGAATGGGGCTATATTTGGAGGTAATTCAAGTTCAAATGAGGTCATGAGGGTGGGCCCTAATCCAGAATGATTGGTGTCCCTTTCAGCCCATCCATGTTCTCATTTATAGCCCTGGGTGAGGGCTGGAGGAGTGGGATGCCAGCCTTGGAAACTTCTGGAAGGGCTTTGCACTGGCGTTGTCCTGCCCCCACCCCACCTGCCCCTCTCAGAATGAGTAGGGACACCTTCACCTACTGCTGCAGATAGGACAGCACCGGCCTCCCTCCCCTAGCTCTTCCTGGGCACATTCCCCAGAGAAGAAGTGGGGGCCCCTCCAGGCAGGTGAGCCTGGCCTCCTGAAGCCTCCTGTCTGGCCACGGCCAGCCTGTGGTCCCCAGGAAGGCCAGCCACTCCATAATAGGTATGCCCTGTGAGCATTGGAGGAGCGCCAGCTACGTCATCAGAACCATGTGCTGCCCGGCGCCCCAGCTCTACCTTGAGCCTTTTGAGTTGACCTTCAACGTCTATTTCCAAAGTGGGGAACATGGACTGGTGCTGATGGGCCAGGTTCTTGAATCTGCAGAGGTGACAGTGACTGGGACCCCTCGTTCCTGCTGGATCCCGAGCCCCTCCTCACTAGCCAGTGTCCCTGGGGCTGTGGGCAGTCAGGTACCTGGCGGAGAACTCGTCAAAGTCCGACAGCAGGTCACAGATGCGCAGGCCCGTGCGGGCCGCTTTGGAGGAGTAGGCGGGTCCGATCCCCTTACGGGTGGTGCCGATGCTGAGAGAGGGCGCGGCTGTGAGCATGGGGACCTGCCCCCCGGATCTCAGCTTCTACCCTGGGGGGCATGTGAGTGCCTCTGCAGCAGCAGCACCCAGGGGCTGGGCAGCTGTGAGACCTGAGTGGACTCCTCGAATGGCCACTCTCAACGCACAGGGGCTATGCGGGGGCAGATGCTTCTGAGCCCGACACCAACCCTCCCCTCATCTCCTGCCTCTGCTCTGGGACCCAGCACCCCATTCCCATCCCGTCTACCTTCTGCCCATCTCGCCCCACAATGGAAATCCTGCCTCCTTGGACTAGGAGCCCGTTGTGCCCACCCTGCACCCACTGCCCAGTGTGTGTGTATGAGTGTGTGCGTGCGTGGCGTGCGTGCATGAGTACACGGGTATGTGAGTATGCATGTGTGTAAGTACACACATGTATGTGATTGTGCACACACGTGCATGTGCATGTGTGCACACATGCATGCGCACACATGTTAGTGTGAGTGCACGTGCGTGTGCACGCGTGTGTGCAGTACACGCTCGTATGCTTTGCCCATTCTCAGCTCTGAGAACCAGAGTCTGGGTCATTGAAATAAATATCACTGCAGGACAGGTGCATGACCACAGGTGCTGGCGGGTAAGGGTTTGGGCACGTGTGGCGCTGTGGCCTGCGGTGAGGTCGCGATCCCAGCAGTCGCAGCGGGCACCGTAGGTGCTGAACAGCACACGCACTCCTCGGGGGTGATCAGAACAGAGGCGGTGCATTCGGGCTTCAGGGGCCACTGGGGCTGTTCTACAGGGGCTCGGAGGGATCCAGGTCTCCCTCCATCACGCCAGGCCGGACACGCCCCCAGGACACCAGGCCTGCCCCCAGGACACCGGACACGCCCCCAGGACACCGGACACGCCCCCAGGACACTGGACACGCCCCCAGGACACCGGACACGCCCCCAGGACACTGCCTCTCAGATTGAGAGGCAAAGCCATGTACTCACTTCTTGCCCTCCTGCGCCTGCCGCTGCACCTCCTGCAGCCCGTCCACCGCCTGGTGAAAATCAAACACTGCGCGGCCAGGGGAGGGCGCCGAGCAAGAGAAGCGGGCGGAGGGTTACAGGCCACCCCACCGCCCCCGCCACGTGCCCGGGCCTCCGCCAAGGGTTGGGCCAGATTGAAAGGGGTCGTCCTGGGTTCCAACCTCTGCTCTCCACCAACGCATGTGTGACTGTGAGCCCCGGGGCTGCTGTTTCCCTGTCTGCCATGGGACCGTGATCCCGATCTAGCGCCCACCTTGCCCTCTGAGAAGGCCATGGGGGGCTACGTGAGCTCTGTGGTCGTGGAGGGGTCACAGTGGGGGGGGTCACTCCTGGAGAAGGCGGGTGGGCAGGCCGACACTCACCCAGGTGGGCTCGGTCGGAGATGATGAGCCTCTTCTCCCAATCCTTGAGGCCTGTAACAATGGGCATAGGTGAGGGTGAGGCTGGCCTGCTCCCCCAGTGCGTCCAGGGGCGAGAGGCCACCACAGTCACCTCCAGCATGCAGCAAGTGATGGGTCCTCCCCCATGGCTTCTCCCCCTGCTGGGAGTCCCAGGTCTGTGCCCCCAGGTAGCCTACCTACACCCCCCACAGGCTCCTGTCCCCCCACAGGGCCTCCTGCTGCCCACATCCAAGGGCCAGGTTCCCACTGGGCCCTTTTTGTCCCTGCCCTGAACTTGAGCCCTGAGGCTGAGGCTCTGCTACCTCATGGACCTCTCTGGTCCCAGGGTGGATGCTTCGTGGTCGGCTGCTGCTAGACAATCCTCACAGGGCCCTGCTCCCCTGCAAGCCCCAGCTGGTGGCCTTGGTGGCTGCCTGCTTCTGTCCCCAAGGGGCCCCCAGGAGCCACAGCTTTCCTGCAGGCAGGGTCAGTGCACCAGAGAAAACGCACAGCAAGGTGCCGACCGGCACGGCCGCTACGCACTCGGGTGTCGGGACAGGGCGCATCGCGGGACCCCGACCTACCTTTCTTCTCATTCTTTTCTGCTTCTTCAAACAAGCCTGGTAAGTGGACAACCACCCCGTTGCCTGTAACACACGGACACAGGTCTGAACTGTCATACACACAGGGGACTCGTGTTTAAAATGGCATGAAATTTGCACCCCCATGTTCACAGCGGCGTCCCTCACCATCACCAAGACGGGCCACCAAGTGTCCATGACAGAAGATGGGTAAGCAGGACGGGGCCCACCCACACGCTGGGACGTCACTCAGCCTTACCAAGGACCGACACTCTGACACCTGCTATTGTGCAATGTGGGTAGACCTTGGGGACGTTATATAAAGTGAAATAAACCAGTCACATGAGGACAAATCCTGTGGGAACCACTCATACGAGGACCCTGGAGGAGTCAGGTTCAGAGACAGGAAGGAGATGTGCTGCTGGGGTCTGGGGGCGGGAGCAATGGGGGCTTAGTGTTTAATGGGGACGGGTTCAGATTGGGACAATGAGAAAGTCCTGGAGAAGGACGTGGGGACGTTATGAGAGCACTAAATGCCACTGAGCTGTGCATTTAAAGTGGCTAAGATGGTGCCTTTATGTCGTGTGTATTTTATCACAATGAAAGAAAGGCCCCAAATGAAACCACGCAGCCTGCACCATTTACAGAGCGGAGGGCGTGACTGGGTGGGGGCAGGGGACCGCCAGCAAACCGCACGAGGGAGCTTCTTGGGGTGAAACTGCTTGCGGTGACGGCTGCACAAGCACGAGTGACTTTCATGGCACGTGAATTCTGCCTCTGTGAAGCACTCATGGTTTATTTAAATGATACGACAGTGGGAAAGTGGGGCGATGCAGCCCCAGTGCCTCCCAGGTGCAGTGGGTCCCCATGACACTGCAGCAGGACCTACACGGGCAGATGGGTCCAAGGTCACACACCATGTTCGTGTGGGGTTCGGGTACAGCCCAGTACTGGCCTTTCCTCCAAGACCGTGGCTGCTGGGCTGGACCACCTTCTCCAGTGCTGGTCCCTGCTGGGGTTGGTGGTGGCACAGGCTGGCTAAGGAAGGCAGGACATCGATGCAGGAGGGAGTGACTCGGAGACTACAGAAGCCATGCCAAGCACAAAAGGTCACCTAAATGCCATGTGTCCTGAAATGACCATGTGGGAGGCGACGGCAGTGTCAACAGCTGAGGGACAGCTGTGTGAGCTCCGGCACAGTCCGCCCTTGCTAAGCCTGCCTGTTGGACACCATCTGGCCATGCCAACCGATGCTCCGTGGTGACCACCCGGACTGGGCTCTGGCTGCTGGCCTTGACTCATCCCCAGCTCCTCTGAGACCTGGCTGAGCACCCTCCCCTATAAGCGGTGCCTCCTTGGCCTTATCTCCTGCCAAGCAGGGTGGGGCTCAGCACACAGGCTGGTGCTGGGGGGCTTCCTGAAGCAGGGCCCCACCCCGCTAGGCCCGGGCTGGGGACACAGGCTGGGGGCCCCAGTGCAAATGCAGGTCATCGCCGCACATCCTCACCCACTGCTGGGGCCCAGGTTTGCACCCTGCTCAGCCTGACGGCACGGGGCCCCTCACCCACTGTCCCCATCCTTGTTCCACGGCAGGGGGTTGGATCCCGTGCCATCCTGGGCACACGCCTGCCCTGGAGCCTCCACTCCCTGACCGGATGGGTCATGAGTGTGGTGAGTCATGGAAAGAGTCAGAAGGAAAAGTACTGGAAGCTCTGAGAGCACGTTCCCCATGCCGGGGGAGGTAGGAGCTGACACAGGACGGGGCGTCGGGCCTTGAGACCCAGTAGGGGAGGCCCTCAGTCCTGGGGGCAGCTATCCCTCAGGGGCACTAATGAGCCTGCAGGGAGGACAGGGACTGCAGAGGGGAGGGAGGATGACCCTCATGCAAGGGCCAGGAGAGCACAACATCCACACAGGCTTGCCCCATGTACGTAGCAGGAAGTCAGGCCTGTCACACTCATGTCCACACACACGCGCACACGTGCAGGAATGCTCACTCATGGGCGTGCACACGCACTGGCACACTCAGCGCCGCCAGCACACGCATTTGCACGCACACACAATGCCCGTGCGCACACACACGTGCAGACTCGCACGCACGCACACGCACCCGGCACACGCACCCTCTCCGGACCCTGCGCCCGCTCCCCCTCTGGCCCTCGTGCCCCGACCTGCCCCGCGGCTGAGGACGGGCTGCCACGTCAGACACAGGGCCTGGGCCGGACGCTGCACTCACCGATGAAGGACACGGCCTTGGTGTTGATGATGCCGCTGGGCAGCAGGTGGAAGTCATACTCCTTGCCGTCCACCACCACCGTGTGGCCAGCGTTGTTGCCCCCCTGGGAACAGAAACCGGCTGAGTGGCCGGGGGCCTGGGCTTGGCCACCCTGGGAGGCTCTGCCCGGTGCCCAGCCTCGCTCCGGGCCAGTGCTGACAGCAGGGGATTCCGGGATGCCTCTGGGCTGCTGGGGCAGTTCTGTCCCCACCACCCACACTTGGACTTGGCCAATCTGGCCCAGTGCCTGGCTCCCTGGACAGCAGGGGCTCTTCCAACACCCAGACTGTCTTGGGGGCACGTGCTGATGCCCCAAGGAGGTGTCTCAGGCCCCTGAAGTTGGGGCACACTCGGAGTCCCTCTGGGGGTCCCTCCTCTGATGCAGGCGGGGGGTGGCAAGCCCCCAGAAAGCAGAAACTCAGGCCTCATGACCCAAATTGCGGCGTTCCACACAGCGCAGGCTCCGTGGGACACGTAGGCCACAGGCTCCCTTCTTTATGGAACTGGGGCTGACAGTGGGATAGGGCTGGTGGAGGGGGGAGCCCCAGGGAGTTCTGTGGCTGAGGGAGAGTGGCCTGAAGCCCCACTTCCTGCCACCAGAGGGCACTGTGGCCCCTGTGCGTGGATCCCTGGACCCTTCCCACTGCCCCTCCCTCCTGGGTCCCCACAGCCAGTGAGCAGTGCCCAGGGGAGAGACACACACTTGCTGCTGTCCATCGTGGACCTGCCCCTCACTGGGCCTGCTCTGTCCCCAGGACCCCGGGGCACAGACCCACCGCAAACACAGGCTTGCCCGTGGGGCCCCCTCCCTGCCACACCCTGCCGTCCTCCTGCCCTGCAGAGGGGTGATGGCCTGCAGGCTAGGAGGGGTCCCCACACTGCCTTTCCTTGCCCCGTCCCCAGGCAGGTCCGAAGGACCGGCCCCTCCCCTCCCCTCCAGGAGCACGTGCTGCTCACTAGGGTTAGTCTCCCAGCTCCACTGTAATGGCCCGGGGAGGGGGCACCTGCGGGCAGCGAGGGGCGGACGCTCCCCCCTCCTGCACCTCACGGCCTGCGTTGCTGAATCACGAGAAGCTGGAGCCCCAGCACCTCCCACTCCCCCTGCACACTGAGCCCTCCCGGGTTCCTGCTCATGACACTCATGGGAGGTCCCTCTGGGCCTGTCCCAGATGCCGCTGACCCCAGGTGTGGGGGCCGTAAGTGGCAGGTCTGCCCTCTCACACTCCCGGGGTCACCACTGGCCTGCTGCTTCCCCCGGTGCTTATGGCCAGCAGGGGCCGAGTGGCCCTGGGACTTCCAGGTGCTCAGCTGTGGGAACTGCACAGATGACAGGGGACGCAGGACAAAGGGCATGGCAGGGGCCTGGGAGTGAGGGTGGGCAGGTGGTGCCAGGCCTGGGGGCTCAGATGGACACGTGCTGGGAGGGAACCTGGTGGGCCACCCCAAGGGGCTGCCGGAGGGAGATGGAAGGGGCTGGTGCAGGGGAGGCGGGGGCTCAGCCAGCCTTGACCATGGAGGTGGCTGTGGTGCTTCCAGCAGACCCAAGTCCTGCCCTGGGGAGGCTGGGAGTTCGGACAGCCCACGCATGACAGACAGGTCCTGGGCTGTGGGGTCACTGTGCTGCCCTAATCTGACACGTGGGCAGCGAGTCATTTTAGGAGGTTCTCCACCCACGATGTCACCCACAATCAACTTCACCGTAGGAGGGGTAGCCCGGGGGCCATGGTCTCCACAGATAGGTGGGGAAACAGGTCCCCCCCGGAGGAGGGGGTTGTGTCAGAGCACGGGCCCCACTGCCTCCCTGCAGACACTGTTCCCTGAAAGCCACATACCCACAGCTGGGCACTGCCTGCCAGGCTGGGGGCCTGAGCAGCCCAGATACCCGACCTCCCACAGTGAGTGCCCAGTGCCACCGTCTGCTGGCTGAGGACACACTCACAGGCATGGGGTGCCTATGAGCACAGCCCGCCCTTGTTTGGGATAAACATGGGTGCCTAGGAACAGGCACAGCCATCATGGACCAGCGGGCATTGGGTGACCCCTGCCAGCTGCAGGGCCCACACATCAGGCCACAGTCCACTCCAGGGGCATGAGCCAGCCCAGTGCTGACCCACAGAGGCCCAGGGTGACCACCAGAGATGCCGGTGTGTTCTCCCCCAGGCTGCACAGGGGCCAGTGGCGAGGTCGAAGCAGGGACACTGCACCTGCTGGCTCAGGCTTGGGCCTGACTGCTGTCTGCAGGCCCGTGAGACCTGGGCCTGGTATGGGGGATGGCCATCAGCTGGAGTGTGGCTCTGTGTGCTGGGGCTGTGGCCTGCTTTGGAAAGCCACTTGGAGAGGGTGCTCACCCAGGTTCCCGTAAGAGGTGTGCAGAGGCCCTTGCTCCTGTCCTGGGGTGCAGGCCCCGGAGGCTGCCTGCCTGGTGCCCTAGGACCTCAGGCAGCCCTGTGGCCCCCAGACCTCAGTCTCTCATCTGCACCCCTGGGAGACTGGCCGCACCAGCCCTCTCGGGACAGGGACCAGCTCCTCCACCTCCATGTGCAGGACGAGTGGACAGGGAGAGCACAGAGCGGGTCGACAGACCCTCAGAGACCACGGGTGGTGGCAAGATGGCAGGTTTCATCAGGATGGTGATCGTCACATGGCCCGGCATGCACTCAGGGTGCAGATGCTGGGACCCACTGTTGGGGTGAAGCAGCGAAGTTCCCCTAGTGATGCAGTGCTCTCCGTCACCTGTCACCCACCAACCAGTTCCTACACTCATTCATTCAACCCCAACCAGGAAGGAGCTGTTGTCCCTGGGGCCCTGGGTGCCCCCCAGACTTGCCCGCCCAGCACAGAGGGTCCCTTGGCCCTGAGGGGCAGTGTAATCCGGGCAGCCTCCCTCAGAGCCATTGCTGGATGACCGGTGCCCTCCAAGGGTGCAGTGCGGGTGGAAGCCTGCTTCTGGAAGCAGCACCAGGCATTCCAGACCCCACGAGGCCCCTGGGCCAGCCTAGGGTGCACAGTGAGGTGTTTCCCAACACACCCCCTTGGGGAGAGGTCCCAGAGCAACAGTGAGCGGCAGGACACGGCCCCTCAGTGAGTGTAGCCACTTTGCCAATGCCATCGCTCTCCACCACCAGCTGTGGCCAGCTGCCCTTCTCAGGGAAGCTCAGCTGGACACAGCCGGCCAGGCAGGGCGGCAGTGGCACATGAGCTCCCGGTGGAACCGAGAGGAGCCCAGCAGGGCTTGTGTACAGAGCACACAGTCGCGGTGTCGTCTGCATGGCACTCAGAGTGGCAGGTTCTAAATCCTGCCTCTGACACAGGTAGCTGTGGACATGGAGGGAGGGCTGGCAGTGAACAGCTGGCTACGGTGGGCCTGGGGCGGCCTCCAGGCTGGGGACAGGGGGCCAGTGAGGTGGGCGGGCCCTTAGTTTCCTGCCTGGGCCTGGGGGTGGGGTCAGGCAGCAGGAAGAACACGTAAGACACAGTAAGAGGGAGCCTGGCGGAGGGTCAGGGACTTCCAGGGGGTGGTGGACAGAGCTCACGGCCCTGGTGTCCGAGCAGACAGCACAGAGAACAAGGGAGGCCAGCACGGGGTGGCCGATGATGGTCTCAGGGTCACTGCGAGGTGGCTGCAGCTGGGAGCCAGAAGAGAGGAAAGGTGCAGGCCAGCACGGCCACAGCAACCCTGGGGGCCAGGCTGAGGTGAGGACAGAAGGAAGCGGGCAGGAGGGGATGCTTCGTGCTGGGGAGGGTACAGGCGTGTCCCCCACAGACCCTGAGTGCCTGGGTGGGGAGTGCTGCTGCGGGCAGAGACCCGGACACATGACATGTGGTTAGCGGTCAGCAAGGAGAAGGGGACGCTGCCCCAGAAAAGGGTCCTGGACGCGAAGAAGACAGCAGGAGGAGCCCAAGGCCCGAGACTGGACGGTAAGGAAGGTCCTGGGGCTCCCGGGGTGCAGGCTGACCACAGGCCCCAAATGACTGAGATGGGAATGAAGAGAGGGCAGCCGTGGGGGACGCAGCCACCACTCGGGATGACCCCAAGCCCAGGTGACAGGCCATGTGACCCAGTCATGGGGGCTGGCGAGCTGCAGCTGGTTTAGGCCACCACCATAGAGGACTCCACCCTCAGCCTGCCCCTTGTAGCTGGTCCCACCCACAGCTCTTTCACAGGATGGGCGTGGGCAGGGCCTGACCTGGTAACCCAGGTGGCAGAGCAGGAAGGTTGCCATACCAGAGCCATCTCCACAGCCAGGAGAGCCCAGTGGAGCCAGATGGCAGAGAAGGAAGGTGCCCAGTGCTGGGAGGCAGGAGGGGACAGGAGCAGACAGGAGCGGCAGCCCACTGACCACAACCAGCCTCGGGGGACAGAGGCCCCACGCACACAGGGGTCCGAGGCTGCCTCTGGCACTGGGGCTCTCAGGGGAGGAGTGGGCTTGCCTGTAGTGGATTAGGACAGAGGTGGGGTGGGAGACCTCCCACGTCCCCAGAAAACCTCCCAGGAACCCACTGTCGGCGTTGGGCAGGAGTGATCTGGGATCCGCTCTTGAGGTTCTCCCTTAGCCAAGTGCAAAGGGCCCACCCCCTTATGGGGAAGCCGAGGAGCTCTGAGTCCCACCTCCAGGCTGAGAACCAGGAGAAGCAGCTCAGCGGGGGACCATCCCCATTTCTGGCAGCACTGCTGCGTGTGGCTCCAAGTCCCAGTAGCACCAGTGCGTACACCCCAAAGCCCACCCTTTGCACCCTGAGCGCTAAGTCTGCCCACAGCAGCGCACGTGGCTCAGTGATCCTGGTGTGGGAGTGCCCAGGGTCCCTTAGAAGAGACAGGCGCTGAGAACAGTCTGCAACTGGTAGGGGCCCTGCCCTGGGCCCTCAGGACAAAGCCTGTGTCTGGCCTCGGTGGCACTGCCAGTCACTGGGTCACCCTGGTCACAAGTACATGGCTGCTCCCTCTCCCTGTGTCTCGCCTTCCTCCACATCCTCCCCACTGTCATGCCTTCACCTCTGTCTCCTCTTGGTTGACTCCTCCCTGTCGCCCCCTCTCAGAGAGGCCTTCACAGCGACCCCACTCCCCACTCTGTGCACATGAGCCCTTTGTGGAGTCAGCCAGCCCCATTCCAGACCCAGACAGAATGAGGAATGGAGGTGTCCTGGTGACTCTCAGGGGAGCTGAGGTCCCCGCTCCCGCCCCGCCCCCCCCACCGAAGGGCCCGACGTCACACCCATGAGACACCCCACCCCCTGAGGATCGGGTGTCCCCAACTCAGCAAGACTCATATTTATAGCTCGGCCCCGGGCCCACTGCTGGGGTTGGGGGGGGGTGCTGGGGAGGGAAGGAGGAGGGGTCCCTGGGAGGGAGCGGGGGAGGGGTGTCCCGTGCAAGGAGGGAAGCGGAGCGCCTGATGGGGGTTGTGTGCATATGCGAGTGCGTGAGCGCAGCCGCTGGGCAGGTGTCCCCGGGAGGGAAGGACTCCAGGAAGCGTGTTGGAGTCTCGGTGGGAGGAAAAGGGGACGGGTCTGTTTGGGTGGGGGTGGGGGGCTCGCTGGGTCGGGGACCTCCCTGGCGCACCTGGCAACGGCTGATGATGTCGGCGTCCGTGGCCAGCAGGTCCACCACCTTGCCTTTGCCCTCGTCCCCCCACTGCGCGCCCAGCACCACCGTCACCCGGGAGCCGGTCGTCGCCGCCTCCTGCTGCAGCCGCCCGCGCTTGACGCCGCCCGCGCCGGGGGGCCGGTCGTTAGAGGCCCGGGTCGCCGACATGCTGCTCGGCTTGTCCGCTGCCCTGGGCCGCCCGAGAGCCCGCCGGCCCGCGCGCCCCCGCCATTAAAAGGCGCCGGCCAGCCGGGGCGGGGGCGGGTCCCGTGACGCTGGCTGACCTCCGGCCTCCGGTCCCGCCCTCGCCTCCGCAGGGCACTCCGGGCACTCTTCAGGCACAAGGGCAGACGGTGCGCTCCGGGGTCCCTTCTGCGGGCCTGGCCAGGGCTTCCCGAGAATGTAACCAGGGCGTTCGCGCCCCCCGCCCCGAGGCAGGCCTGGGAGTTGCGAAGCCACCGCGGGCTTCGCCGGGCCCTGCGGGGTCCCAGGTACTGCGGCTGTCCCCTCCGGGGCAGCAGTGCGGCTTGCAAAAGGGGAGCTTCTTCTCTGTCCCACCTGGAGGGTCCGCACACCCGGGGAGGGCTGGGGGTGCGCACCTGCCCCGCGGTGAACCCGGGTCCCCTGAACTGCCGCGCGCGCCCTCTGGTGGTCGCGGAAAGAGGACAGCGTGCTCCCCGCCACACGCGCAGAGGCCAGGCGGCTGGCATAGGACACACTGTGGGGCCCGGTCGGCTCACGCTGGTACAAACACGTGGGCTTCACCTGGGAGCCGGGCTGCCCTCGGTCCTCAAATCCCTGATCCCGGGGAGAAGGGGAGCTGCCAGGATCTCCGACAGGCCCCACACCAGATCTCTTTCCTGCTCCTGCCTGTGGAGGGACTGGATGCCCAGAGACGGTGTGTGATGGTCTGCTGGGCTCCTGTGCGTTGCCTGGCCCACCCACCCGCACACACCTCCCACCTGTCAGTCTGTCCATCCATCCTCCACCCATCCCTCCCTCCACCTGTCCATCTCTTCCCTTCCTGGCTTGGGCATGGCTAGCCCCATGGTGGGGAGAAGGGGTCAGCAATGGGCCCATGGGGGCAGCAGTGCCTTCAAACCAGGGCTGGGATCCAGGGCACTCGCTCCCTCCCTGAGCTTTTGGTGCAGAGGGTCCCCGAGCTGCTAGGTTGGTGGGGCTCCTGGAGCTCCCAGGATGGAGACAGGGAGACCAGAGAGTCCCCAGGAGGGAGGAGTGGACCGCAGGCTTGCCACACAAAGGTCACTCTGGGAGAGTGACTGATGAGAGCTGCACTGCCCACCGCCCCTCCTCTGCCCTCTCCCTCCCACCCCTGGCTTCTGCTGGGAGCACTGGCTCTGACCCTGGACAGGTCCCTTGTCCCCTCTGTGCCCCGGCCCCTCTTCCCTGTCCTCTTAGCACTGTTGCAGGTTGAACACCATCAAGTGGGTCACAGGCAGTTACAGGTGGGCAGGGTGTGAGTTGCAGGCGTCATGTCCGCAGCCTCCTTGGTGACAGTGGCCAGGCTAGGTGCAGAGTGAGCAGCGTCCTGTCACCAGCCCCTGGGAGCAGCTGCAGCAGTGGCAGGAGGGCCAGGTGTGAGGCTCTGAATGTCATCCAGCCTGCTGAGGATGGGGTGTGTGGGAGTGGCTGTGCCAGGAGGCTTGGAGGTTTTAGGGTAGTAGGAAAAGTGGGGCACAACAGGCAGCTGTGTGGATGAGGAAGTGGCTGGTCTGCAGGAGAGGGGACCAAGAGGGTTCTGAAGGTTTCCAGATGAGAGCAGCTGAGCCTTTGAATGGTCCCCCGGAGCTGGGGAGAGGAATTTGCTGGAGTCACATCAGCTGAGGGGGTGCTTCCCTCTGCCCATCGTGGGGGCAGTTCTGAAGGCTGAGATAGGGGAAGAGCACTGCCTCTGAGCCCTTCTTGGGGGACACCTGGGGCTCTGTGCCAGCATGTGTGGGGAATCAGGGGGACACCATGGGGGATGACACGCTCTGCAGCTGACCCAAATGCTGACTACATTGGCTGTCACCAAATCCCCTCCCAAGCCCTGTCTATAAATAGTCATCAGGCCTGGGGGAGTCTACCTTTCTATAAACAGCCCTGTCCAGCCTGACAGCTGAGGTCCTGCCAGTCACATGGCCCAGCCCAAATTAGAACCCTGCCCTCCCACACCACCCCCTGCAGCGGTCCTGCACATAGCAGGTTGTCACCGGGGTGGTGGCAATATAAGTCACCAAGCTTGGGGGTCTGCTGTGTGACCTGTGGTGAGCCTTTGGGGAGCACATGGGCTAGGCTACCAGAGTTTCCCCTCTTGTGGGGGCACATCTCACCATGGGACCACACTGTGCACAGTCACCTGGACACAGTCACCCACACTTCCGCCTGCACCTTCCAATCAACAGAACAGCGCGTGGCAGGAATGGAAGCTGTTGTGGCCACTCGGGAAATCAGTTTGGCAGTTTCTTAAAAAGTTAATCAGGGAGTTCCCTGATGGTGTAGTGGCTTAAGGCTTCAGCGCTGGCGCTGTCAGTGCTGCGGCCAGGGTTCGATTCCCAGCCAGGGAGCTACCCACATACCAAAAAGCAAAAAAAAAAGTTAATCAACTTAGCCTATGACCCAGCCATTCCCTCCTTGTGCATACAGAGAGTGGTGTGTAGGTGTCACAGGGCACTGTCACAAAGGCCTCACTGGGAACATGGACAGGTGAGGGGCTAGCAAACGTGGTGTGTCCATGTAATGGGGTGTTATTCAACTGTGAAAACAGGGGCAGGGCTGACATGCTACAACACGGATGACCTGAAAAACATGCATGTGAAAGAAGCCACAAAAGGCCACATATTGTATGGTTCCACTTATGTGAAGTGTCCACAAAAGGCAGATCTGTAGGGACAGAAGGCAGGTTCACAGGGGCCAGGGGCAGGGGCAGGAGTATAGGGCGTTGACTGCCACCGGGTGTGAGGGACCGTTTGGGGGACAGAGGAAACACTCTAAGCCTGAACTGTGGTTAGGATTACACAATCTTGTAAAGCTGCTGAAGTCACAGAGCGATGCCCTTACAGGATGAGTCTGTACATGTGAATGGTGCCCTGGGAGAGTCCTGTGCATCTCCCCACTGTTGTGGGACCCATTTGACACGTGCTTTGCTCGTTTGCCCGTTCTAGGTCCTGTGCGGGGCAGGCTGGCCTGCCTCCCCACCGCCCTCACCTCAGGCACACCCCTCCCTCCCTCCCTTCTCCCTCCCATCCTTCCTTCCTCCACCCAACGTCCCTCGCTCCCTCCCCTCATCGGCCCACCCTCCCTCCACCCATCCACTGACCCACCCACCCGCACAAAGCTCTGCATTCCATTGGTCCCTCTAGCTTCCAGCCTTGGCAACAGGCTCAGGGGTTGGGGTTAGGGCAGGGGCAGCTGCCCCTCCCTGGGTGGGGCTGTGAATAGAGGTGCGCTGGGCTCTACCTGTCCCCTAGGCCTCCCCTCAGCCCTTTGGGTTGTGTCCTGTTGATTAAGATGGCCAGGCCCTGGCATGGCAGCGAGGGCTGCCGCCTTCCCACCCACAGTGCTGGAGGTACTGGGGTGGGGGGCTGACTCCATGTGGTCCCCCGTCTGCTTAGCAGCGGACCCCACCCAGCATGGCCAGCCGGCGTGCCTCCACCCAAGTCTCTGGTGTCCCCTCACCCACCCACTTCCCCCCAATTCAGCCACCACAGAACAGAAACAATCATGCTTTGGTCAAAACCACTCTGTTCCAGCTCAGCTGAGCAGGTTGTGGGGCAGAGCTCGGGAGCAGGGATGAGGGCCCAGTGGTTTCTGGGGAGGGATCTGCGAGGGCCTGTACCCAGAAGAACCTGGGTGCCGGGTCACCGGAAAGGGGGTGCAGTCAGAGGCGCTCCGGGGACGCAGCTACCGGATCCCCTCCCTACTCCTGCGGTGGGTGCCACGTGCATGCAGGAGCAGGGCGTTGGCTTCGGGAGCAGAGCGGAAGGGCTGTGGGCGTGCCGAGGCCCAGGGGGCGGGGCTGGGGCCTGCCGAGGCCCAGGAGGCGGGGCTGGAGACGTTCCAGCAGCCCAGAGGACGGGGCTGGGGCAGCCAGGCCCAGGGGGCGGGGCGGGGGCGTGCCGAGGCCCAGGGGGCGGGGCTGGAGACGTTCCAGCAGCCCAGGGGGCGGGGCTGGGCGTGCCGAGGTCCAGGAGGGCGCCAGGCGGGGTCCTGGCCACAGCGCCCCCAGAAGGCCTCCGGTAGGCCCGTGTCCCGGGCTGGGTAAGGCACGGAATTTCCGTTTCCCGGGGCCCAGTCCCAGCCTGGCCCTGGAGGGCCCCGCTCAGCAGCACGTCCAGGACCCACAGCTGTGTGAGGCTGGCCCACCGGGGTCTGTCACTTGGCTTTGGCCTTGGGCCTGAGGCCTGCGGGAAGGGAGAGGAAAACAACACAGTTAGGAGCAGCCTTGCTGGGGGTCATGCCAGGGTGCCCACATCTGGGTCTCCAGGGTTCCTCTGTCATCACTGCCCAATGGGGCTGTGCTGTGTCCCTGTGTCCACTCTGACCTAGGCCCTTTCTCTGGACAGTAACATGCCTCCTGGTGGCAGGTGTCTCCCCATGTCACACCTAGGCTGCACGCTGCTCAGCAGTCCCCACGGCTGCCCCTCTTCCTTCCACACTGGCCCTACTGTTGGACTCCTGCCACCTGTCCTTTCTGCAGCTGGGTCCTGAGGGCATGTAGGCCCTGCCCAAGGCTCTGGTGGCCTGTATGGCCCCCTGTCCACCCAACACCCTGTGTTCTCTGGTCCAGGGGTCCCTGCCCACTGTTCCTTCCAACTGTCCTGCCAAGTGCTGTCCTAGGCCCGGAGTGACAAACAGATGGCCAAAACGTCACTCCCAGTCGGTGTCAGTCCCACTCCCCACTGCGGGGCACCTGGACCCACAGCCAGGAGGGACGGCCAGGCTCAGGGCAGGATAAGGTGGGAGGAGCCGGAATGGAGGGGACAGAGGGGCAGGTCCCCCGGGAGCATCACCATGGACAATGGTGATGGGTCACCCACACGTAAGACTCACGTAACAAAAAATGGGGAGAAGGGAAGTTTGTGGGAGGAACAGTGGAACGATCCACCATTTTGCAGCTGTCATGCAACCTGGGAGGTGTTGATCCTGGTGCCACGAATCACAGAGGGGAAATGGCACTGGGCATGGTGGGTGCTGGCATCACCACCCCTGTCCAGCAATCGGCGTTACCATCAGTGAGCATGGGACAAACAGCCCCAGGCCCCTCCTGAGATGCCCTGGGGGACGTGCGTCACAGGTGTAGAATTCCCGCTCCAAAAGGCAATCAGGACCCAGTGTGTGTGTGTGTGTGTGTGTGTGTGTGTATGTGTTTGGGGGGGCCCACGGGACACACTCAAAGAGAAGGTGTCATCCATGATCTCCGTGTCACACAAGACATAGAGGTTGATGACCAAATCAACAGCTATGCAGTGTGGCCAGGATCCTGGGCTGCAGGGACTATGTGTGAGGAGCAGGGACATGAGCTGATGTGCTCCTGTCTGGCTGTCCTGGGAACAGGAGCCTTGTGTCTGGGAGACCCCAGGGGCAAGTTCAGTGGCCAAGTGCAATGATGTCTGTAAATAACTCTCAAATCGTTCAGCAAAGTTGTGGGGACAATGCACCAAATACGAACAATTTTGCTATTTTTGCAAGTTTTTCCATTTCAGGGTGAAGGGCAGGTGGGGTATGTTTTAATCTCCCTGAAAATTTCCTATCGCGTTGAAGCTTTTCCAAATAAAAAGTTAGGGAGACAGGGAGTGGGATTCCTTCCTCCTGCCCTCAGCCACGGGGATGGCAGGGCTGGGTGGGGTGCAGCAAGTCCTCAACCCGCAAACTAGGGGCCACATGCTGGTAGGCTGCTCTTTCGCTGGATGGAGGCCATACAGGACCGCCAGTCCTGAAACCCACAGACCCCATGGTCCAACTGTCCCCCGCTCCCCAGGCAAGCAGCTGGGGCCTCAGGGCCAAATCCTGGTCCCCTAAGCGACAGGCCAGCTCTACTCTAAAGGGACCAACCCTGGTGCCGAGCGTCAAGGCTGGGCCGACAGTGAGTGTGGACAGTGAACAGAGGTACATGTAACCTTGTCCAGCTCTGGCCCCGTGGGCACCCGCCGGTCCTCCCCTCTGTGCCCAGGTCCTGAGCCACAGCAGGTCAGCACAAGGCTATGGCGCCAAGCCAGAAGCTGAGCACCTGGAGGCACATGGGGGACAATGGCCCCACACCCACAGCTCTCAGGATTGGTGGTCCTTGCATTAGATGTCCTCCCACCCAACACAAGCCAGGCACAACAGGGACCCAGGCCCATGTGTGTGGTTGCAGCTGTGAGCCTCTGGGGCCAACCGTCCTGCCAAGGTGCTGCTCACTGAGAGGCGCCTGCATCTGACAGACCCCTCGTTGTCTCCAGGGCCCGGCCTCCAAGGAGAGCAGGCTGTCCCTGGCAACCAGTACTTGGGGTCCTCCCTGTCCCTCACTGCCACCCTGCATAATGTGCGGCAGCACCAGGGCCATAGGAGGGCTGAGGTGGGCCCTGTAAGGCACGCAGAGGAAAGGGGCTGGCCTGGGGGCCACTGGGGTCAGGAAAGCCCAGGTGGGTCAGAGTCAGAACAGGTGCCCTCAGCCTGTCCCCCCAGGCCCTGGAGCCCTGCCCCAGAGGCCGCCCACGTGGAACCCATCCACCCACCCCCTAGAGGCTTGAGGCCTAGCGGGCAGCTCTGAGGTTGCACCTGCCCCAGCGGAGGAGACACCAGTTAAGCAAGGCATGGCTCCCGGCCCCCGAGGGTGGGGACGACGGGAAGACGAGTCCCACCACAAGCGCACAGGAGTAACTGCAGAGAGGCCGGGGTTAGCATCTGGCGGGACAAGCACAGGCCCCTCCTCCATCGCCACCATTAGTGCAGAGCGCCAGGCCCAGTACCTACCTTACTGGATCACACAGAATCGTTTTGTTTTATTATCGTCAGAGTCAGGGACAACCTCTGCTTTCAAATAAAAGACACACACTCAATAGCTTATCGCTCACGAGCAACCTGAACTTGGATGCTGGGCTGAAAAGCAGCCACCCCAGGCCCCCAGGAAGGTGTCAGAGGATCAGGGCACAGCAATTCAGGTGGTGGCCCCAAAGACCACTGCCTCCTTTCCTGCATGAGTGGGACACTCCAGGAGTCACCCATGCTTGGGGACAGTGGAGACTCCTCGCTTAGGGTCCTGGTGTGGTATGAACAAGTTTGACCACACGCCAGTGTCCTGAGCCCTGCATGACTTGCCCACCTGAGTCCCCTGCCCAGGGGACGAGAGTGATGGGAAGGCCCCTCGTTACCTTCCTGGGTCCGTGACGGGCGCTTCTTCCTCCGCCTGCTCGTTCCCTTTGAGGCCCTGCCATGGGCTCTGGGGAGGGTACCAGATCCTGAGGAGTCGGCCACTGAATCCTCAGAGAACGACCTGTCCAGGGACGTGTCCAGAGTGGAGCCTGGGGCTGTGTCCTCCTCGTCCTCGTCTCCACCGGGCCCTGCGGCAGGAAGGCCGGCACTGCGCCCATGGCCAGCTGTGTCCTCCAGTCCCTCGCCTGTGCTGTCAGCCTCAGCCTGGCAGATGCCCCGTGGGGCTATGGGGTCCTCAGTGTCATAGCTTGAACCCATGGCCCCAGGGGGTTTGTCGTTGGAGAACTGAAGAGGCTTCAGGGTCTGAGTGTCCCCTAGCACCAGTGGCCAGGTCCCTGTGGACGGCTGGGGGCTGTTGGGCTCCTCCGCAGACAGAAAGTCGCTAGCGTCAATGTACCAGGAAGAGCGCCTCTCCTGGGGCGCGGGGCCGCCCTCCTCCGATGGGTCTGCAGTGGGCTTCGGGCTGGGGGTGGTAGCGTCCACCAGGTCCAAGCCCTGAGGCCTCCTGGCTACCGCAGTGTCAACACCAGGCCCAGAGGCAGGGCAGCTGGTGCCTCCAATGGGGTCTCCTGTGGGGTCAGTGGAGGCCACTGTGGAGGAAGCACACGTTGGTGGAGGGCAGGGCACCCCGCAAGCCATTCCGATGGGGCCTTGCTCACAATAAGCCTGAGTTGAGGGCCTCTGTCCAACTCATCTTCTATTCGAATGTCCCCACCCCGGGAGTGAGCCTGGTGGTCTTCAAGCATGGGCTCCCACAGGGCAGAACTGGCCTCAATTCTGTTGGTCTGTCCACAGCAGGGGACTGCAGGGGAACCAAGTCCCAAGGCAGCGGCACATGCCACCCGTTTCCAGGGCCCCCACGGCAACCGCCCTCAGGAGTGGAGGGGTACCCTGAGGCCTCATGCTGCCTCTCCCACCATCCCAGGGGCATCTGTCAACTGGCCCATTGGCCTTATCTCTCCTGCCCACCCTGGGGTCTGGACAGATGGCTGTCACACCAGCTGGGGAGCCCTCTGCGGCAGCAGAGATACATGGAGGCGTTGTTGGGGTGTGTGGCCTCTCCATCCCACATCATGGTTGCCCCCTATCTCAGGATGGCAGGGGAGGTGAGAGGGCTCCTTTGTGAGGTCAGGGCAGGCTTCCTGGAGGAAAGGAAGCACTGGGCCACAAGGACACAGGCAGGGATGGCGGGAAAAGGACAGTGAGGAGGCGGGGCTAAGAGTCTCACCAGGAGCCTTGTCCCTGGGAGGATCTGCAGCCACAACCCTGCTGGCACCTTCTGCATCCCCTCTGCCACGGGCTGTCTTCCTCAGCTGGAAGCCCTTCCTGATGTCAGCCAGCAGGGCGTCGATGACGCACACCTCCTCCTGCTTCCTGCCTCCCTTCCTGACTGAGATGCCCGGAGACACTCAGATGTTGTTCACAGGGTCCCCAGAGCCCACCCAGTGGCCTTGAGAGATGACCACAGCACAGACGGGTGCCCCCACTACGCCCACGCGCCCCAGGCCTGGCCTTACCAGGCTTCCCGTCTTCGCCCCGCAGCCTTCGCGCCTCCTCCTGGGCCAGCTGCTGCTTCCTCCTCTCGGCCTTTGCGGCCTGCTCCTGCCGGTCCTTGTTCTCCTGTGCAAGGATACGGAGTGTGACTCCAGCCCGCCAGGAGCCGCCAGTGGCAGAAGCCCCGCCTAGGATGGCCCCGCCCCACGGAGCACACACCGCCCACCTTCAGAGCTCGGAGGAAGAGGTCCCTGAAGGCCTTCATGGTGCTGAACGTGTCCTCCAGGGACAGCTGCTGGACGTCCTCACACAGGTAGTGGGCTAGTGCCAGCTTCTTCTGCTCGATGGCCTGGAAGACCTCCTCCAGCGCCTGGGAGGCCTCGATGCTGGCCTGGGGGACAGGGAATGGTCACAGCCTATGCAGGCCATGACACGTGCCATTTGCTGTCACAGGCAGACAGCTCAGGCTGAATCCCCTGGGCAGGGTCCATGGCTGCACAAGGGTGACTGCCACTGGCACAGGACTGGTGGGTCTGGGTGCTGCGGCCCCCAGAAAAGGTAGGGACAGCCCCTCACCTGCAGGAGCTGCCTGGGGCTATAACAGCAGAGCCGCCCCCCTGCCGGTCTCCACTCTGGCTACCTCCTCCCCACAACTCACCTGCCTCGCCCAGATCACTGTCTTACCTTGAGGACCCCAGGCCTGGCAGGTTTGGGTCCCAGGAGATGCCACTCAACAGAAGGAAGCTCCCCAGTTCCAGGCCCCCACCCCCAGCCCAGGGCCCTGCCCCTAGCACTTGCCTGGAGGCGCTGGGCATACTGCTCCTGCACCTCGGGTACAGAGGAGGACACCTTCCGCTTCATCTCTAGAAGCTTCTTCAGATTTGTGCTGGACTCAGAGTGGATCACCTCAAGGTTGATCCTGGAAGGTCCCGAGGAATCAGGTGACACTAATGTCCAGTGTTGGGGGACAGTGGGGCCCTCATCCTACATACCCACAGGCTGCCAGGAGCACATCATGGCTCTGGGACGGGCCAAACAGTAAGGGATGAGGTGCCTGCCTAGCAACTCGGCCTGTCCCCACCTGACCCCCTCAAGGCTCAGCAGCCCCGGGACCAGACAGCCTCCTTGGGCAGCATGGACCCTGCGCTCGGATAACCTGGGCTGTGCCCCTAGAGCTGCCCAGAGAGCTCTGTGGCCCCAAGGATGCAACCCTGCTTCCCGGGCCTCAGGTCCAGCGTGTACACAAGGGGGCGGCACAGCCATGCTCATGGTTAACCTTTAAAGATGCTAGGTCAGACCAGCCCCAGCACGACCATGGCCAGGTCCCGCACTACCCCTTCTAGGCCTGTTTCCTCCTCTAAGTCACACGGGACAGGCCACGGTGGACACGAGGTCCTGTTTCAAAGCGAAAGTGGTTGCATGAGCCTCAGCCCAGCTCGGCCACGGTGCTAGTGGGGACCAGGGGAAAGCTCTGGCATGGGCAAGGTATGTGGGGCAGGAGGCGCCTACCCTGCTGCCTGGGCCGGCTGCTCCAGGTCCCGCGGCAGCTGCAGGAGGTCAGGGTGGCTCTTCTCCACCTCCTGCAATAGCATGTGTCCAATGAGACCTGCTATGGCCACCCCCTGGCCCTGGGAATGCCTGAGCCCACCGGCTGGCGACCCCCAGCCCTGAGCAGCTAGGGGCCTCCACATTTCCCTTGGGCCTGGACAGGAGCTGGAAGAGGGGGCTGTCCAGCCCCATCAGCACCCCTCCTAGCCCCCTGGCTGCGCTAGCCCTACCTCCAGTATATGGTGCAGCAGCGTCACGCGACTCTGCTGGGACTTGGTCTCTGTGAGCTTCAGCAGCGTGCTGATCTTAAAGCCATCAGCATCCCCTGTGTGGCTGCCCTGTGAGGGACAGCAGTGAGTGCCCCTGACTTGGGGGGCAGGGCGAGGGGAGGCTGGGATGCAGGACTTACATAGTTGAGGAAGTTTCCGATTCTCAGGATCAGCTGGCAGAAGACTGGCAGTTGGTGGCTGGTGAGTAGGCCTATGGGGCAGGGGGGGCGGGCTCAGGCTAGAAACCCCACCGCAGGCAAGTTCAGGGGCTCCAGAAGCAGGGCTCCCAACATCAGTGCTCAGTGAACCCTCACAACCCCAGGGGCAAGTGACCACCACCCTATTCCAGGGTGAGGATGCTGAGATCTGGTTCTCAGATCCTATGGGGCTTCAGGATGGGTGGCCCTTCTGGCTCTATGGCCAAGATAGAGGTGTTATCTCCTGTGTGTGTTCTCAGCAGAGATGAACTGCACCGGGGTGGCCAGGCCCATCCAAGTTCTACCCGACTCCCTCAGAGACAGAGGTGTGCATGCATGAGTGTGCATGTGCGGGGTGTGTATGTATGCACATGCATGTGAATGTGTGTGCACGCACAGCATGTGCCTCACAGCCAGGGTGGTGGTCTGTGAGTTGAACGCTTGTCACAATGCTGGCGGTACCCCCGCCACCATGCTGCCCCTCTGGGCTCCACTTACTCTCGCAGGCGGTGAGCATAAGCTGGGCCTTGGGCCGTACCATGTCTAGCACGACGGCTGTGCCCTCACACAGCAGCATGCACTCGACCCGCAGCTGGTAGCTGGGGGCAGAACAGGTAGGTCAGGGCTGAGGGCCAAGGCCCAAGACTCCGCTCTATTCAACATCCTACTCACCTCCCTTTGGGGCTCCCCTCCCTCTTAGGTCAGGCAGGTCTGGGCTGAGGTCTCCAGGAGGGCTTGGGTGATGGCCACACAGCCCCACACTCTCCGGCAGGTTGGCACCCAGCTCCCGCCCTGCCCAGGGCAGGCCAGCCCCAGCTCACCAGGGAATGCCCAGCAGGAGGAGGTAGAACTGGTCAGTGCTGGCCAGCTTGGCTCGATCCTCCGAGAAGGAGCGCAGGTTTTCGATCTGCGGGGAGTAGGCTCCAGGAGGGACTCCAGCTTCCACCCCCAGGAAGCCCCCAAGACTGCCTGCTGGCCTCACAGCCCATACCGCGCACTGTGGCAGGACTAGAGCCAGCCTTCCACTCCTCTCTCCGGGCTGGGAGCCTCCCCCCAAGGACCCACATCTCCCCCGAGAGCGCCCCCCCC